>WFMF01001097.1:0-11535 GCA_011033025.1 Beroe forskalii | reverse complement strand
ATTTCAGCTAGAGAACGATGAGTTGAGTGGTGTGGAATAACGCGTTATAATGCTCTATTTCAGCTAGAGAACGATGAGTTGAGTGGTGTGGAATAAGGCGTTATAATGCTCTATTTCAGCTAGAGAACGATGAGTTGAGTGGTGTGGAATAACGCGTTATAATGCTCTATTTCAGCTAGAGAACGATGAGTTGAGTGGTGTGGAATAACGCGTTATAATGCTCTATTTCAGCTAGAGAACGAGTTGAGTGGTGTGGAATAAGGCGTTATAATGCTCTATTTCAGCTAGAGAACGATAAGCGTTATAAATTATAATCTATTTCAGATAGAGAACGATGAGTTGACTGGTGTGGAATAACGCGTTATAATGCTCTATTTCAGCTAGAGAACGACGAGTTGAGTGGTGTGGAATAACGCGTTATAATGCTCTATTTCAGCTAGAGAACGACGAGTTGACTGGTGTGGAATAACGCGTTATAATGCTCTATTTCAGCTAGAGAACGTTGAGTTGACTGGTGTGGAATAAGGCGTTATAATGCTATATTTCAGCTAGAGAACGACGAGTTGAGTGAGGGGGAAGCGAAGAGAACTTTGGAGCTGTCTCAGTGTAAGAGGGAGCTTTCAGCGCGCGATGCTTCAAAGAGCGAGGCCATCAGTAAAGACGAGGAGGTAAGTGGTGACGTGTTGTTGTCATGGTGAGTGGCATGTTCACGTGATGTGTTGTCATGGTGAGTGGCATGTTCACGTGATGTGGTGGCATGATGAGTGGCATGTTCACGTGATGTGTTGTCATGGTGAGTGGCATGTTCACGTGATGTGGTGGCATGATCAAGTGATGTGGTGTCATGATCACGTGATGTGTTGTCATGATCACGTGATGTGTTGTCATGGTGAGTGGCATGTTCACGTGATGTGGTGGCATGATCAAGTGATGTGGTGTCATGATCAAGTGATGTGGTGTCATGATCACGTGATGTGGTGTCATGATCACGTGATGTGGTGTCATGATCAAGTGATATGTTGTGATGATCACGTGATGAGTTGTCACATTGATCACGTGGTGTGTTGTCATGATCACGTGATGTGTTGTCATGATCACGTGATGTGGTGTCATGATCACGTGATGTGGTGTCATGATCAAGTGATGTGTTGTGATGATCAAGTGATGTGTTGTGATGATCACGTGATGAGTTGTCACATTGATCACGTGGTGTGTTGTCATGATCACGTGATGTGTTGTCATGATCACGTGATGTGTTGTCATGATCACGTGATGTGTTGTCATGTTCACGTGATGTGTTGTCACATTGATCACGTGGTGTGTTCTCATGATCACGTGTTGTGTTGTCACAGATCTTGTGGCTGATCGTAGGACTTACTATATTGTGATAATGATGTTATTAGTATCTCAACCTAAGGTACCCCTTTTTTAGAAAATCAGTGAAAATAAAAGGCTGAAGACTAAATCACATCAACATGTTATTTGTTGACTGGTTTTTGTGTTTTATGACCTGATGGCTGATAAGGTATAACAGCTACATTGACTGATCATACAATGACTGATCACACAACGTGGTTACTGTTGCCCAAAGCAAACTGTTAGAATATCTACAGCTCTGAGCACAATAGGGTTGATATCAATAAGGACCGCTAATTATACCATCTCAGTACTCGAACTTTAGTACTCTTCTCTTCTGCGGGCTGAAACATACCCTAAAAATCTCATTGTCGATAGTTAGTTTCATTGACTTGGTAAGTTTTCTCATCAACACACTACATCCCTTGAGTCCCTTTAACCGGAACCTTTCTTCAGTTACAAGCTCTACGCGCGGAGGTGTCCCTGCTCCAGGACAAGTGCTCGGCCCTCAGAGACGTGGAGTTTATACACGTAAACCTCAACAAGGTAACTCCCCCCTGCGTTAAGTAGGTGCTCCAGATAGTCCTCAACAAGGTAACTACCCCCTGCGTTAAGTGAAGTAGGTGCTCCAGATAGTCCTCAACAAGGTAACTACCCCCTGCGTTAAGTGAAGTAGGTGCTCCAGATTGCCCTCAACAAGGTAACTCCCCCCTGCGTTAAGTGAAGTAGGTGCTCCAGATTGCCCTCAACAAGGTAACTCCCCCTGCGTTAAGTGAAGTAGGTGCTCCAGATAGTCCTCAACAAGGTAACTCCCCCTGCGTTAAGTGAAGTAGGTGCTCCAGATTGTCCTCAACAAGGTAACTCCCCCCTGCGTTAAGTGAAGTAGGTGCTCCAGATAGTCCTCAACAAGGTAACTCCCCCCTGCGTTAAGTGAAGTAGGTGCTCCAGATAGTCCTCAACAAGGTAACTCCCCCTGCGTTAAGTGAAGTAGGTGCTCCAGATAGTCCTCAACAAGGTAACTCCCCCCTGCGTTAAGTGAAGTAGGTGCTCCAGATAGTCCTCAACAAGGTAACTCCCCCTGCGTTAAGTGAAGTAGGTGCTCCAGATTGCCCTCAACAAGGTAACTCCCCCCTGCGTTAAGTGAAGTAGGTGCTCCAGATTGTCCTCAACAAGGTAACTCCCCCCAAGTGAAGTAGGTGCTCCAGATTGTCCTCAACAAGGTAACTCCCCCTGCGTTAAGTGAAGTAGGTGCTCCAGATTGCCCTCAACAAGGTAACTCCCCCCTGCGTTAAGTGAAGTAGGTGCTCCAGATTGTCCTCAACAAGGTAACTCCCCCTGCGTTAAGTGAAGTAGGTGCTCCAGATTGTCCTCAACAAGGTAACTCCCCCCTGCGTTAAGTGAAGTAGGTGCTCCAGATTGTCCTCAACAAGGTAACTCCCCCCTGCGTTAAGTGAAGTAGGTGCTCCAGATTGCCCTCAACAAGGTAACTCCCCCCTGCGTTAAGTGAAGTAGGTGCTCCAGATTGTCCTCAACAAGGTAACTCCCCCCTGCGTTAAGTGAAGTAGGTGCTCCAGATTGCCCTCAACAAGGTAACTCCCCCCTGCGTTAAGTGAAGTAGGTGCTCCAGATTGTCCTCAACAGTAATTGCCCTCAGATCCTCAACAAGGTAACTCCCCCCTGCGTTAAGTGAAGTAGGTGCTCCAGATTGTCCTCAACAAGGTAACTCCCCCTGCGTTAAGTGAAGTAGGTGCTCCAGATAGTCCTCAACAAGGTAACTCCCCCTGCGTTAAGTGAAGTAGGTGCTCCAGATTGTCCTCAACAAGGTAACTCCCCCTGCGTTAAGTGAAGTAGGTGCTCCAGATAGTCCTCAACAAGGTAACTCCCCCTGCGTTAAGTGAAGTAGGTGCTCCAGATAATTGCCCTCAACAAGGTAACTCCCCTGCGTTAAGTGAAGTAGGTGCTCCAGATTGTCCTCAACAAGGTAACTCCCCCCTGCGTTAAGTGAAGTAGGTGCTCCAGATTGTCCTCAACAAGGTAACTCCCCCCTGCGTTAAGTGAAGTAGGTGCTCCAGATTGCCCTCAACAAGGTAACTCCCCCTGCGTTAAGTGAAGTAGGTGCTCCAGATAGTCCTCAACAAGGTAACTCCCCCCTGCGTTAAGTGAAGTAGGTGCTTCAGATAGTCCTCAACAAGGTAACTCCCCCCTGCGTTAAGTGAAGTAGGTGCTTCAGATTGCCCTCAACAAGGTAACTCCCCCCTGCGTTAAGTGAAGTAGGTGCTCCAGATTGCCCTCAACAAGGTAACTACCCCCTGCGTTAAGTGAAGTAGGTGCTCCAGATAGTCCTCAACAAGGTAACTCCCCCCTGCGTTAAGTGAAGTAGGTGCTCCAGATTGCCCTCAACAAGGTAACTCCCCCTACGTTAGGTGCTCCAGATTGCCCTCAACAAGGTAACTCCACTCCCCCTGCGTTAAGTGAAGTAGGTGCTCCAGATTGCCCTCAACAAGGTAACTCCCCCCTGCGTTAAGTGAAGTAGGTGCTCCAGATTGTCCTCAACAAGGTAACTCCCCCCTGCGTTAAGTGAAGTAGGTAACTCCCCCTGCGTTAAGTGAAGTAGGTGCTCCAGATTGCCCTCAACAAGGTAACTCCCCCCTGCGTTAAGTGAAGTAGGTGCTCCAGATTGTCCTCAACAAGGTAACTCCCCCCTGCGTTAAGTGAAGTAGGTGCTCCAGATTGCCCTCAACAAGGTAACTCCCCCCTGCGTTAAGTGAAGTAGGTGCTCCAGATTGCCCTCAACAAGGTAACTCCCCCCTGCGTTAAGTGAAGTAGGTGCTCCAGATTGTCCTCAACAAGGTAACTCCCCCCTGCGTTAAGTGAAGTAGGTGCTCCAGATTGCCCTCAACAAGGTAACTCCCCTGCGTTAAGTGAAGTATAGGTGCTCCAGATTGCCCTCAACAAGGTAACTCCCCCCTGCGTTAAGTGAAGTAGGTGCTCCAGATAGTCCTCAACAAGGTAACTCCCCCCTGCGTTAAGTGAAGTAGGTGCTCCAGATTGTCCTCAACAAGGTAACTCCAGATTGCCCTCAACCCCCTGCGTTAAGTGAAGTAGGTGCTCCAGATTGCCCTCAACAAGGTAACTCCCCCCTGCGTTAAGTGAAGTAGGTGCTCCAGATTGCCCTCAACAAGGTAACTCCCCCCTGCGTTAAGTGAAGTAGGTGCTCCAGATTGCCCTCAACAAGGTAACTCCCCCCTGCGTTAAGTGAAGTAGGTGCTCCAGATTGCCCTCAACAAGGTAACTCCCCCCTGCGTTAAGTGAAGTAGGTGCTCCAGATTGCCCTCAACAAGGTAACTCCCCCCTGCGTTAAGTGAAGTAGGTGCTCCAGATTGCCCTCAACAAGGTAACTCCCCCTGCGTTAAGTGAAGTAGGTGCTCCAGGTGCCCTCAACAAGGTAACTCCCCCTACGTTAAGTGAAGTAGGTGCTCCAGATTGCCCTCAACAAGGTAACTCCCCCCTGCGTTAAGTGAAGTAGGTGCTCCAGATTGCCCTCAACAAGGTAACTCCCCCCTGCGTTAAGTGAAGTAGGTGCTCCAGATAGTCCTCAACAAGGTAACTCCCCTCCAGGGGAGTTACCTTGTTGAGGACCATCTGAGCACCTACTTCACTTAACGCAGGGGAGTTACCTTGTTGAGGCAATCTGGAGCACCACTTCACTTAACGCAGGGGGAGTTACCTTGTTGAGGACAATCTGGAGCACCTACTCTAACGCAGGGGGAGTTACCTGTTGAGGACCATCTGAGCACCTACTTTTAATCGCAGGGGGATACCTTGTTGAGGACATCTGGAGCACCTATCAACTTAACGCAGGGGAGTTACCTTGTTGAGGCATCCAGCACCTACTCACTTAACGCAGGGGGAGTTACCATGTTGAGGCATCTGGAGCACCTACTTCACTTAACGCAGAGGGGGAGTTACCTTGTTGAGGGCAATCTGAAGCACCTACTTCACTTAACGCAGGGGAGTTACCTGTTGAGGACAATCTGGAGCACCACTTACCACTTAACGCAGGGGAGTTACCTTGTTGAGGACTATCTGGAGCACCTACTTCACTTAACGCAGGGGAGTTACCTTGCTTGAGGCAATCTGGAGCACCTACTTACTAACGCAGGGGAGTTACCTTGTTGAGGGCACAATCTGGCACCTACTCACTTAACGAGGGGAGTTACCTTGTTGAGGATCTGCACCTACCACCACGCAGGGGAGTTACCTGTTGAGGCAATCTGGAGCACCTACTCACTTAACGAGGGGAGTTACCTTGTTGAGGCATCTGGAGCACCTACTCACTTAACGCAGGGGAGCACTTGTTGAGGACAATCTGGAGCACCTACTTCACTTAACGCAGGGGTTACCTTGTTGAGGGCAATCTGGAGCACCTACTCACTTAACGCAGGGGAGTTACCTTGTTGAGGACTATCTGGAGCCTACTTCACTTAAGGGGAGTTACCCTGTTGAGGGCAATCTGGAGCACCTACTTCACTTTGCAGGGGAGTTACCTGTTGAGGACAACTGGAGCACCTACTTCACTTAACCAGGGGAGTTACCTTGTTGAGGACAATCTGGAGCACCTACTACTTAACGCAGGGGAGTTACCTTGTTGAGGACAATCTGAGCACCTACTTCAATCTCCAGGGGGAGTTACCTTGTTGAGGCACTCTTGGAGCACCTACTTCACTTAACGCAGGGGGTAGTTACCTTGTTGAGGGCAATCTGAAGCACCTACTTCACTTAACGCAGGGGGAGTTACCTTGTTGAGGACTATCTGGAGCACCTACTTCACTTAACGCAGGGGGAGTTACCTTGTTGAGGGCAATCTGGAGCACCTACTTCACTTAACGCAGGGGGAGTTACCTTGTTGAGGACTATCTGGAGCACCTACTTCACTTAACGCAGGGGGAGTTACCTTGTTGAGGACAATCTGGAGCACCTACTTCACTTAACGCAGGGGGAGTTACCTTGTTGAGGACTATCTGGAGCACCTACTTCACTTAACGCAGGGGGAGTTACCTTGTTGAGGACAATCTGGAGCACCTACTTCACTTAACGCAGGGGGAGTTACCTTGTTGAGGGCAATCTGAAGCACCTACTTCACTTAACGCAGGGGGGAGTTACCTTGTTGAGGGCAATCTGAAGCACCTACTTCACTTAACCAGGGGGAGTTACCTTGTTGAGGGCAATCTGGAGCACCCTACTTCACTTAACGCAGGGGGAGTTACCTTGTTGAGAGAGACTATCTGGAGCACCTACTTCACTTAACACCCAGGGGGGAGTTACCTTGTTGAGGGCAATCTGGGCACCTACTTCATTGCGGGGGTAGTTACCTTGTTGAGGACTATCTGAAGCACCTACTTCACTTAACGCAGGGGGGAGTTACCTTGTTGAGGACTATCTGGAGCACCTACTTCACTTAACGCAGGGGGGAGTTACCTTGTTGAGGACTATCTGGAGCACCTACTTCACTTAACGCAGGGGGGAGTTACCTTGTTGAGGGCAATCTGAGCACCTACTCATAACTGCAGGGGGAGTTACCTTGTTGAGGACAATCTGGGCACCTACTTCACTTAACGCGGGGGGTAGTTACCTTGTTTGAGGACTATCTGGGCACCTACTTCACTTACTTGCAGGGGGGTTACCTTGTTGAGGCAATCTGAAGCACCTACTTCACTTAACGCGGGGGGAGTTACCTTGTTGAGGACTATCTGGAGCACCTACTTCACTTAACACCCAGGGGAGTTACCTTGTTGAGGGCAATCTGGAGCACCTACTTCACTTAACGCAGGGGGGAGTTACCTTGTTGAGGGGCAATCTGGAGCACCTACTTTCACTTAACGCAGGGGAGTTACCTTGTTGAGGACAATCACAGGCACCTACTTCACTTAACGCAGGGGGAGTTACCTTGTTGAGGGCAATCTGAGCACCTACTTCACTTACGCAGGGGTATTACCTTGTTGAGGGCAATCTGGAGCACCTACTTCACTTAACGCAGGGGAGTTACCTTGTTGAGGGCAATCTGGGCACCTACTTCACTTAACGCAGGGGGGAGTTACCTTGTTGAGGACTATCTGGAGCACCTACTTCACTTAACGCAGGGGAGTTACCTTGTTGAGGACAATCTGGAGCACCTACTTCACTTAACGCAGGGGGGAGTTACCTTGTTGAGGGCAATCTGGAGCACCTACTTCACTTAACGCAGGGGGAGTTACCTTGTTGAGGACAATCCTGAAGCACCTACTTCACTTAACGCAGGGGGGAGTTACCTTGTTGAGGGCTATCTGGGCACCTACTTCACTTAACGCAGGGGTAGTTACCTTGTTGAGGACATCTGGAGCACCTACTTCACTTAACATGAGGGGAGTTACCTTGTTGAGGACAATCTGGAGCACCTACTTCACTTAACGCAGGGGAGTTACCTTGTTGAGGACTATCTGGAGCACCTACTTCACTTAACGCAGGGGGAGTTACCTTGTTGAGGACAATCTGGAGCACCTACTTCACTTAACGCAGGGGAGTTACCTTGTTGAGGACAATCTGGAGCACCTACTTCACTTAACACAGGGGGAGTTACCTTGTTGAGGACAATCTGGAGCACCTACTTCACTTAACGCAGGGGGGAGTTACCTTGTTGAGGGGCAATCTGGAGCACCTACTTCACTTAACGCAGGGGGGAGTTACCTTGTTGAGGGCAATCTGGAGCACCTACTTCACTTAACGCAGGGGGGAGTTACCTTGTTGAGGACAATCTGAAGCACCAACTTCACTTAACGCAGGGGGGAGTTACCTTGTTGAGGACAATCTGGAGCACCTACTTCACTTAACGCAGGGGGAGTTACCTTGTTGAGGGCAATCTGGAGCACCTACTTCACTTAACGCAGGGGGAGTTACCTTGTTGAGGGCAATCTGAAGCACCTACTTCACTTAACGCAGGGGGGAGTTACCTTGTTGAGGACTATCTGGAGCACCTACTTCACTTAACGCAGGGGGGAGTTACCTTGTTGAGGACAATCTGGAGCACCTACTTCACTTAACGCAGGGGGGAGTTACCTTGTTGAGGACTATCTGGAGCACCTACTTCACTTAACGCAGGGGGGAGTTACCTTGTTGAGGACTATCTGGAGCACCTACTTCACTTAACGCAGGGGGAGTTACCTTGTTGAGGACTATCTGGAGCACCTACTTCACTTAACGCAGGGGGGAGTTACCTTGTTGAGGACTATCTGGAGCACCTACTTCACTTAACGCAGGGGGGAGTTACCTTGTTGAGGACAATCTGGAGCACCTACTTCACTTAACGCAGGGGGGAGTTACCTTGTTGAGGACCGGGGAGTTACCTTGTTGAGGGACTATCTGGAGCACCTACTTCACTTAACGCAGGGGAGTTACCTTGTTGAGGGCAATCTGGAGCACCTACTTCACTTAACGCAGGGGGGAGTTACCTTGTTGAGGACTATCTGGAGCACCTACTTCACTTAACGCAGGGGGAGTTACCTTGTTGAGGGCAATCTGGAGCACCTACTTCACTTAACGCAGGGGGAGTTACCTTGTTGAGGGCAATCTGGAGCACCTACTTCACTTAACGCAGGGGGGAGTTACCTTGTTGAGGGCAATCTGGAGCACCTACTTCACTTAACGCAGGGGGAGTTACCTTGTTGAGGACTATCTGGAGCACCTACTTCACTTAACGCAGGGGGGAGTTACCTTGTTGAGGGCAATCTGGAGCACCTACTTCACTTAACGCAGGGGGAGTTACCTTGTTGAGGACAATCTGAAGCACCTACTTCACTTAACGCAGGGGGAGTTACCTTGTTGAGGACTATCTGGAGCACCTACTTCACTTAACGCAGGGGGAGTTACCTTGTTGAGGACTATCTGGAGCACCTACTTCACTTAACGCAGGGGGAGTTACCTTGTTGAGGACTATCTGGAGCACCTACTTCACTTAACGCAGGGGGGAGTTACCTTGTTGAGGGCAATCTGGAGCACCTACTTCACTTAACGCAGGGGGGAGTTACCTTGTTGAGGACTATCTGAAGCACCTACTTCACTTAACGCAGGGGGAGTTACCTTATTTACAACTTATCTGAAGCACCTACTTCATAAACAACATGGGGGGTTCCGTCGGAACTAATTAGATCATGCTAAAGGCACCTATCAAATTACAGCCGCACGCAGGGGAGTTACCTTGTTACGAAACAATTAGATACAATTATGGGAAGTTACTTTTAAGGGAATGGTATATTAGGACAAATTTCATGATTAAGCACCTACTTCACTTAAAACAGTGTAAGATACCTTGTTGAGGCAATCTGTCAACTCATCAACAAAGCATCATCCACATGGACAATCTGCACCTACTGTAGTGGAGTTAAGGATTGAGGATTTTTTCTCGCACCTACTCGATACAACACATGGGAGCAACCTATTGAGGACTATACCGCACCCATTGGTTACCTTGTTGAGGGCAATCACCAAAAAGTTACTCGGTAGCATAGGTGCCTCTTGTTGCAGGCTGTTATGAAGTCTCTATTCAAATATTTTGAGGACAATCAGCATCATCTTTCAAAAGGGGATGTTACCTTGTTCTATTATATCTGTAAACCTACTTCACACATTAACTGTTGCCTTGGAAAAAGTTCTGAAGCACCTACATTCTTTGCATGGGGACTCACCTTGTCCAATATTTCCGGCTTATCATGACAGCAAATAGATTTAGTCGAGGACACAATGAGCAATGGAGGATTTCACCACGTCAAACCTACTTCCACTTAACGCAGGGGGAGTTACCTTGTTGAGGCTATCGAATCACCTACTTCGGAGTTAAGTTCTGAGGGATTAGCAATTTCAGTTGTAGAGGGCAATCGTGAAAAAGGGAAAAATTCATATCTTGGGGGGTTACCTTCATGAGGACTATCTGGGCACTCACTTGGTGAACTATAGGGGGTGACCTTGTTGAAACTCACATACACCGACTTCTGCTCTCCCAAACAAAGTTCTTCATTCACAATAGATTTTAAGTCATTAATGAGGGCAATCTAATAACGTATTAGTTTTATTAAACAGTTCATACTAAAATATAAATGAGGGAGTTACCTTGTTAAAATTAATACTATCTGTGAGCACCTTTTACTATCTGAAGCAGTTGAGGGGGAGTTACCTGAGAACTACTAAACACTAAAATCGCAACGATTGGCACTTAGTACCTACTTTAGGAGTTACAATTACCTTGTTGAGGGCAATCTGTGCACCATAACTGTGAGTTACCTTGCAAGGACTGTCAAGGGCCAGTTACCTTGAAGTTCGCTGACTATCAAAAAGCACCTGAATTCACTCATTTATGGGGGGAGTTACCTTGTTGAGGACTATCAACAAACTTCGAAATAAGATTGGGAAGTTACGTTGTTGGCATAATCTTATGTACACTTAACAACAACATTACACCTTGTTAATTAACGAAAGTACAATGTGTAATTAATCGGGTGAGGGGGGACAAATCTATGGCACCTACTTCACTTAACGAAACAATGAATTGCCGTAAATTATACAAGATAAAACAAACCAGGGCAGCACCTACACACGCACTTATTCGAGCTATGTGGGGAGGACCTTGTTGAGGACAATCTGGCTAACTTCACTTGGGCCAATTACCTTGTTGAGGAATTATTTCTGCACCTACTTCACTTTGCAGGAGTTACCTTGTTGAGGACAATCTGGGCATGACTTCTATAATTCAGGAATTTGAATTTTTGAGGCAATCACACCTACTTCACTTAACGCAGGGGGGAGTTACCTTGTTGAGGCAACTGAGCACCTACTTCACTTAACGCAGGGGGTAGTTACCTTGTTGAGGACTATCTGAAGCACCTACTTCACTTAACGCAGGGGGGAGTTACCTTGTTGAGGGCAATCTGGAGCACCTACTTCACTTAACGCAGGGGGAGTTACCTTGTTGAGGACAATCTGGAGCACCTACTTCACTTAACGCAGGGGGTAGTTACCTTGTTGAGGGCAATCTGAAGCACCTACTTTAACTTAACGCACCTACTTGTGGGGAGTTACCTTGTTGAGGGCAATCTGAAGCACCTACTTCACTTAACGCAGGGGAGTTACCTTGTTGAGGGCAATCTGGAGCAC
>WFMF01001096.1:0-11537 GCA_011033025.1 Beroe forskalii | reverse complement strand
GCCCAAATTAGGTTGGGGCAGCATAAAACCCAAAAAAATTCATTCAAATCACAAAAATAAAACTGGGTCTATTTTCCCTTTGTGTTTCGGGAATTTGAAATTAAATTTTCCCCCATTTTTTAAATTTTTTAAACCCAATTTTAGCTGAATAGGGACTTGTTCAAAAGGGCTCAATTTAAAAATTTTTTCGCCCAAAGGGCCCTTTTACAGCTTTTTTTTTAAATTTAAACCGAAAAAGAAAAATATAAGAAAAAATGAAAATTTTAAAAAGGGCATAGGCTAGAAGACCCCATTTTTTAGCAAGTACGAGGGGTTTTGCAATAAAAAATTAAGGGGACCCAACAGCCCTGAAGTAAAAGGGTGTGTCTAAAAATTTTTGGGGAAATGGGATTTAAAAATGGAAGGTCAATGAAAAATTTCCCAAAGCCCCCTAAAGTTCATTTCCCCTTTAAAGACCATTCACCCCAAAGAAATTGTACGGCCTTACAGTTCATTCAGGGAAATTCCCCACCCCCCATCTTTATGTCAATTTACCCCAGAAAAGGGAAATTTTATGTTTACCCCCACTGCCCATTGCTTTTTTGGGACCCAACTCTCCCTTTGAAAAAATTGAAATAGTTTTCCCCCTTGATGAGGCTGAAAAAGGGCCCAAACCCAGGGGAATTGATGAATTGTCCATAGGGGTTAACTCACGCAATTTTCTGTGAAAAAGGCCAACCCCTTTAAATAATATCAAATCTGATTTTTCCCCTACGTGAGATTACTAAATTAAGAAAATGGGGTCTAAAAATTTAAAATAAATAATTTCTTGTTTTCATTTCATGGATAGCAAAAATATCATGTGTCAAGAACGAAAGTTGAATAAAAACGAATTTTTGTGGGGAAAACGCAACGGAAAATGAAATTTTAAATAAATAAAATAAGTCGGGAAAGGGTGAAAAATTTTTTTTTTACAACCATGGTTAATTAAATTTAATTGAATTTTTGGTGAAATAAAGTCTCGAATTTAAGTTTTGGGCTTAACGTTCAAGTAAAAGGGGGAAAAAAACCAAAAAAACAAAATTTACAAAATATTTTTTTAAACCCCCTTTAAGTTTTTGATTTAAAAAAAGCTAAGTCGGATTTCTACTGCTGTGGAGTTCTTTAATTTTGGGTTTACAGAAACTAGCTCACACTAATAGAAGGAGAGAAATCACTCTGATAGTTTAGCATTGAAAATTGCGATATTAAACTTATATTTTACGAAGGTTAAAACCTGAATAGAACACAGACAATGACATCAAATCCAATGGGCAATCCCGAGACGCATATGCTGCTGCATAAAACCAGTGCCACACGCCGTACACAGCAGAATAATGGTGCAGGTTTACTGCAAAGTTAATAGTGAAAAGTCTCGCAAAGTTGGCTTCAAGTTAATAATAAAAGCTGAAAAGTCTCTGCAAAGTTAGTCGTTATAATATTCAAAGCAGAAAAGACTCTCTGGTCTCCTCCTCGCTTGTGTTAGGTTCAACAGACAGGAGTGTTGGAGAGGATGAGACATGGGAACTGGGAAGCACTCAGAAAGTGAAGAAAAACGTGTCGGATTTTGGGAACCTTTAGCTTGGAAAAGTACCAAAACATGAGAAAATGAGAAAATCATTATGAAAATGATATGGTGACGTCACAGGCCAGGATATAAGCCAGTGAAATTCATGGACAGCTTGGCCAAAAGACACTGCTGACGTCACGATATTTTCGATTGCCTATTAGAAGGTATCTAGTTTCTTCCATATGAAAAAGAGGAATAAGAGTGGCAGTTCGAACTGCAGTTTTGTGTGCGCGGCGCATAGACATGTTCTTAATTATCATATATGTCTTTTCGCTGCACACACAAAAAATACAGTTCGAACTGTCACTGTAAGAGTGGCAGCCATGCAGATTGCACAATTTGCAAGAACAATCTGCCACTCAATGGACAACAATAGCGGATACCTGCTACCATTTAACTTAAAATTAGGAGGCGGAGTGTCATAAACTTGGAACTTTGTGCTACAATAATGACGTCATCACCAGCACCCGGCCAATCAGAGCTCAGTATCTAATAAATACCGCTCCCTGATTGGTCCACCACCCTGACGCTCTGGGTAAAGCTTCATTAATAGTGTAATGTTGAGGAGGTGGACTGTTGTCGCCACATTACCCTGGGTGAAGAGTATTGGGGTGTGAGACGCTGTTTCAATGCAGGCATACTGCACTATTCACTCAATGGTGTGTATCAATTACAAACCTGCATACAGTCCTGAAGAGTAGGTCTGCATACATCTGTTAAGGAGATGAGAAGCTGGAGAAGTGATTTCGTGAGAAGGGGCTAAGGGGGTGTCTGACTTGAATAACACGCAAAGCGACCTTTTTCATTGCTATTATTTTCATCAAGTACAAAAAATAGGCGCTTCAAACTCAAAGTTATATACTTGCTTCTCTGAGAGTTTGGGCTATGATAACGACGCCAGATCTCATCCAGCCTAGAGTGCGCGCATTTTCTAGTCTGCCACTCCGGGATATCGATTAGAATTGGAAAGATCTACAGTTGGCTCTCTACCAAGAATGATGGTCTCCCTGAGACTTCGCTGCTGGGGAGAGACCCTCTCCCATGTAGGGTTCCACGTGTCACGTATTGGATAGCAAACACGAGGCATGGCTCATGGCATATTGCCCAGATAAGCTCTTGTGAGCTGACACGAAGTGGAACAGAACTTCACTTCGAAGTGAATTCTACTTCTGATCACATTTATTAGTTCTTACAGCAGATAATATCTTAACCATGGGTCAACCAATCAGATCGCAGAATCACGGCAATCTTGTGCCTTGATTTGACAGACTTTGCCCTACAGCAGATATTATCTTATTATTTAGTTGTTACCCACAGCAAGCCACAGGTCGACCAATCGGAGCTCGGAATCACGGCAATACTGTGCCCTGATTGGTTAAGCCCGCTGCCGTGGGTAAGCTACTATCCCAGTTGTCGCCAGTGGAGCGGTACAGTAAATAGTAATTACTGCTGACTGTCAACTTCCCACTTTCTGACAATCTGACATGCTCACTCGATCACTTCATTTGGTCACGTGACATGAAACACACAGACTCTTAGAGATCACCAACTCACGATTCTAAGCCATGATAATGACAACACTCACAGCAGCCTGAGTTTCGATCGTAACCTAGATATAATTTGTTAAGCTGTAATTATTGAAGGCGTGAGTTGTATGTAAGTTGTAACATATGTGCGCTGTAACAAAGGTGTTTTAGCTTTTCGAGATAATTTAACCCCCGGATTTTACAGTAATACTGTGCAAGCGAATAAGGGGAACGGACTCTAGGTCGGGGGACTCTAGGTCGGGGGACTCTGGGTCGGCGGCGGCAAACCAGGGTGGACTCTGGGTCGGGAGATCCCCACAGGGTGGACTCTAGGTCGGGAGCCCCTTTAGTTTATATATACTACCTAAAGCTTTTCTCCTATACGGGGAATCACTCGGTTAACCCTGATGACAGAGCCCGTATAGAGGGTCCAATCATCTGATCCGCTAGTTTATTGCTGAGACACTGAGGAACTCACGATACAGGGTGTCAGCATGTGATCCGCCGGATCATAGCTGACACTATACCATACCGCTTGTTGAGTTGTTGGCTGATGGGCTCATATATCTCATGTCATCGGAGGCAATAAGTGATACGAGACGTTCATGCGAGCACTACCCCATGCTTATTCGTAGAGATCTCGTCCCACTTAGGTAACGAGGTCTCATGCAGTGTGAAGTATATATACTGAAACAGAACATGTCTACTACTCTACAAACAACCTTCGGACATCTGGTCGCAGCCAACGCAGTTCTCAACGGTGACCCTCCTCCTCCTCCTCTCCACCCTGCTCCTTCCACCAACCCTCCCTCCTCCTCCCAACCTACCCCTCCTCCTCCTACAGACACCTCCATCAAAATCATCCAAGGCAGGACACTCACTTCTAAATCCCTCCATGCCGGCTTCCGCTACTCCAGAGATGGCAAACCCTTGACAGATGGGAGATGCCTTCGCCGCCATCGCAGACTCCATCCCTGACACCCTGGACCTGGACTCCTTCCTGGGCTACTTCGAGAGGACTTGGGTCAGCGGAGTCAGCGGCAGACGGGCACGATTCCCTCCGGAGACCTGGAATCAGTCAGACAGAGTGGAGACCGGGATGGGCAGGACCAACATCTTCTGCGAGTCCTTCAACAAGGCCTTCTCTGATGTTGTCGGACACTCCAACCCTACAATCTACAACTTCATCTCGGCAGTGCAGTTGGAGCAGTCATCAACGGAGGGGAAGATCACATCCTACCGCCAGGGAAGACAGCCTCCTGCCAGGAAGAAGAGATGGGTGGAGAAGGATGCTGCTGTGAAGAGGGTCGTTGGCAACTACCACCTCTACGAGAACAGACTGATGGAGTTCCTTGACGAGCTTGCCCAGTTGTAAATTTGTAGATATAATTTTGTAACAGTTATCAGTGTGTGAGATAATTATATTACCTATATTGATTACCTTTATCACCATCTAACTTCTTGTAACCATTTGTATTGAACTACTGAACTCGATATATAATTCTATGCTGCATTCTTGTAACCTAATCAGCGTAACATGTAAATAGGGCTCCCGACCTAGAGTCCACCCTGTGGGGATCTCCCGACCCAGAGTCCACCCTGGTTTTCAGCCGCCGACCCAGAGTCCCCCGACCCAGAGTCCCCCGACCTAGAGTCCTATACCCGCGAATAAATATTTTTGCAAAAAATATGTGAGTAAAACGGGGGAAAGAAGCATAGCTCTGATTATCCAAGACTCACGTAGCAAACAACACACAACTATAAGATCATTAATAGACCTAGCGAACTGGGGAGACCGGGTAAAAATGCGTTTTGCGGTCGGAAGGCAATCGGTCAATATATATTAATGAGCCGAGATCCGGCCGCGTGTTTCGCGCCCTGCTTTGAACTGTTTGCTGTAAACATTTAATTGACAAATTACTCGATCTGATCGCCTAGCTGTTGACTGTTACACCAGCTCAGTTCCACCTGAAACTGAAAACCTCCCCCGTCCACCCCCACAGCTTCCACCTAATTTGTTATTTGAAGTCTCACAAATTGTCGAGTGATTTGTGTCAGTACGGACTGCTCTTTTTCAGCAAAAAATATCACACCGATATTGCCCACGAGAGCACAGGGTTTAGTGCCAAAAAGATACCGCAAGTACGAGAATATACGTTTAGAATCGGGAAAAATAATATTTGTAAAATATGGAGATATGCAAGTTAGGGGGGGGGGGCAATTATTTAGCATTATTCATGAAAATTGAATAAATAATATGCAAATCAGATTGATAGAACCTAACTACTTAGCGTTAAGTAGTAAAATCACTGCGGAGTTAAAAAGTTAAAAGGCACGTCGCATCAGTCAGATCATAGGCCCCGCCGCTCATTGAAATTCCCAGGGCAATGCGTTGCTAATAAAGCAGCCTGGTGTTGTCATGACACAATGTTGTCATGACAACGAGCTATGAGAACATGTCATAGAGAAGTGCTACCTAAGATGGTGTTTTCGAAAGCACTGATGTTAAAGTGGTGAGAGGTAAAATTATGAGCCATCAGCAACCAAATGAACCATCGAGCCTCCGATTTTAGTAGCTTCCAAACCTACGGACGCTACAGGAAAACAGCTGACTGAGCGACTAGAGTAAAAGTTACTCCTTTCTTAACGCGAACTGTTAAGATGCTCACCGGAATGCCGACTTATCATACTGACAATGTTTTTTGCCCGGAATACCAACGGCATGTTTCTATATAGCGACGCATTAATATAAGCTATGAGCGAACATTTTGACATCTCGATTAGTTGAAGCCTTACGCGGGGTAAATTGACTAAAGAACTGTCGTCTAACTATCGGCCAGGACTTTCAGTGTGGGAATCAGGAGTGAGACTAGAATGTGGGGAAATGACGTCATTACCAGGGGTTTGAGTGGGGAGTTGATGACGTCATTATCAGGGGTTAGAGTGGGGGAATGACGTCATTATCAGGAGTTAGAGTGGGGAGTTGATGATGTCATTACAGGGGTTAGAGTGGGGAGTTGTTGCCTTGTTTCCAGACAATGACAATAGGAAAATACTTCATTACTAACTTCATACAACTCTGTAATAAGTGAAACTAAGTAGGGGTTTTCTGCAACATTAAGTAAGGAACTGTACACTACCTCAACCGTGGCAATTCGAATTGCAGTTTTGTGTGCGCGGCGTACAAACAATTTATTTATATGTCTTTACGCCGCGCACACAAAACTGCATTTCAAACTATCACCATAACACTACCTCTAGTCTCTACTGTAGCGAACTAACTCTTAATAATGGGATTACTTCGTTATTACTTCTAACATGGTGTTATAACGACCTAACACCGTCTACTTATCTCATGGTTTAATTAAGATAAAAGGTGTAAGATAAAAGGTGTTACTATATAACAAACTAACAAGTGAAGAAGGTTACTTCTCCAACAACAACAAAACCCCGTGCTCTGAAATAAGAAGTTTCAACCTCATCAACACACCACTTTAAGCTATGATAATGACGTCATCTTGTAATACCTATTGTGAAAGTGGGGATGAAGCCTATGCTATATAGCTATATATCCCCCAGATCCAACACACAACAACAGCTGTGGCTGGCCTGGAACTGACCTGTATCACCATTACAATAATATAGTATACGAGGGGGGTCATGTGATGTTAAAGGAGGTTTAGAGTGACGTCATTATCAGGGGTTTTAATGGTGTGTTGATGACGATGAGATGTCTATCATCTCATGGCTATGTTATGCTAATGCTAAGTCTGCGTGATTGCTGTATGATAATGATACATATAGAGCGCACTATATGCCGCGTATTGTGATGAAGATTGAAGTTAGGATGAACGGAATTTATATTAGAGCTACAGCTTTCATCTACAGATCATCCAATGGCACGCATACAAGACATGACTTGTTTCGTCATCAGTTCCCCACTCTAAACCCTGATAATGACGTCATTCTGACACCTAGCACACACATGCAGCTATAGGGTCAGCTGGTGACAGTATATCAGACGCCCTGCCTGCTCATATCATTAAAACACTGCCACTATCTGAGGACAGTAGACTGGGGAAGATGTCGTCATTATCACTGATTTAAGAAGGGCATTGACTGCGTGAAATCAATTATTTGTGGTCTTTGCACGTGCGCGCGCGCGGCGTTCATACCTTTGGTAGGACTCTGTTATGATGCATGTTGATGCTACATACCAAGCATACTGCATAATTAACAGTTCTACAGTCAGTATTTCATCTACAAACCATATAAACAATAGGCAATCATTTTGATGCATATCGTACATATTTAAGTCGGCCAATACGAAACAGAGCTGTCCTAAAGGCCTATAATATCGAGAAACCCAAGAGAAAACATTTTGACTGGTTTTTTGAACGAGCATTTCTCACAAAAATTAAACAATTTGTACCTGACGGCTCATCGCAATTACGTCATATATATAAGACCCTAGCCGGGCCATACCATCATCGTTTAGGAAGGTCAATTGAAGTCAGCAAATACGTAATTGAATTATCGGAAAAAGCGCTCATTTGACCAATTTCTCGATTACTCCACTGTAATTGTACACTGGTTTTACAGCCATTTCAATAATGAAATTACTTTGCGCAGTTGTGCGGATTACTAACGTTTTGATGATAATGAATTCATTGGATGCGTGTCAACGCCCAACGGGTCACGAGAGCGAATGAGCGTGTCAGGGGACCTGTGCAGAACCAGCTACAGTCCCTTGCCCCACATAGGGCAGTGATTGGAGAAGGGGGCAAGTCAAGGGTCGTGAGCCCAACGAAACCCCAACTTGGGGCAGTGATTTCTATCTCACACTTTGGGGAAGCCTAGCGCTGTGTGACTGGAACTTTTTCAGTCACATTGGATGTTCCAGGGGAACATCCAAGGTGTCGGGTAAATACTAATGAATCTGAAATTCAAAAACGCTCCGATTTGAACAGATTTATAACAGACGGATCGATAGAAAAGAATATGCGTCTCCGGAAATAGGTTGGAACTTAATCTTCAATAAATCCGTCGATGAAGAAAAAAATTGAAATCTAATTTGCCGAGACAAGGATTTTCAAATCCCTTCGGCTGACAAAAGTAACACGTAAATGAAATGAGGATCAAACACTGAATCATTGGAACCTTAAGATAGCAATCATCGGAACCCTGAAATAGAAATTATTGAATTGCACATTGCACGTGTTGAAGTGGGAATCGGCACCTACAAACGGGGAGACGCGGGAGCCGGGAAAGGAAGTAGAAGGGAAGTGAGGGACTGTATCACTGTACACATGAAGTGGGAATCGGCACCTACAAACGGGGAGACGCGGGAGCCGGGAAAGGAAGAATAAGGGAAGTAGAAGGGAAGTGAGGGACTGTATCACTGTACACATGAAGTGAGAATTGGCACCTACAAACGGGGAGACGCGGGAGCCGGGAAAGGAAGAATAAGGGAAGTAGAAGGAAAGTGAGGGACTGTATCACTGTACACATGAAGTGAGAATCGGCACCTACAAACGGGGAGACGCGGGAGCCGGGAAAGGAAGTTAAAGGGAAGTAGAAGGAAAGTGAGGGACTGTATCACTGTACACATGAAGTGAGAATTGGAACCTACAAAAGAGGAGCAGAGAGGCGGGAACTGAAGGATAAAATCCAGTGGAAAGGAAGTAGAAAGGGAAGACTGCACATTTGAAACATATCACCAGACCGTATCAATGTTCTGGGCGCTGCATGGCACGGATCCCATTACAGCACGTCAGCACTGACTACTGTGGTATGTAGATTAAGATACACTCAATTCTCAATATAAAGTAGTAATATTCAAGAAATATTAGAATTAAGAAGTTATAATAACATTCAAGATAGAAATATTATATTTATAGAATTAAGAAGTGTATCAAGATTAGAGAGAGACTGTGAGAGAGTTTAATTAGGTGAAAACTCCCTTAATAATCGTGTGATGCGACCTCAAACTTAGACATCACAGCCATATTTATGCAATTATACTCATACGAGTGGCATGATTGCAATTCATCTTTCAACATCATCAACTCACTACTAAAAAACTCTGATCAATCCGTCACCCCCTACCGCCAGACACATAGATAAGACTTGGTCTGTGGGATATGCTAAAGTACAGATTAGTTTAGAAGTGCACTGAACACTGTGCTCACACGGGCGAAACGTAATAATTCTACACTAATATTTAATTATCAGTATTGCAACATATTAGTGCAGTCTGTCTATGAAAAGTAGACAATATGATGCTGTCAATTTGCCATTTTAATCTCTGACAATGACGTCACTCGCAACCCTCTTTTATTTCGTACAAAACAAACGAATAAATATCAAATAAATATCAAATCGCTACAGTGCCAGACTGAGACTGTGATATAATATTTAAGCGAATGTTTCACCAAATTGTGTTCTCCAGCCATTCTCTAAACCCGCAGTTGAGACAGAGTGAGGGTGACGTCATTATCAGGGTTTAAAATGGTGAATTGTTGAAGTTTAGAAGTCTATATTTCACTACGGGATGTGAAATGGAGCTTGTTTATGCGAGAGAAGTGACGTGTGACACACTAGGTCGCACTGTCGCAGCGAATAAGAGGAACACGTATTGCGGAATATGTGGGAATATGTCTAATGTCTCATGTTATTCGGGATTATATTATTCAGGCGTGTGACTGTGTGAGAGCGCGATATGTTTTCACTCCAGTCTCACACCACTCCCTTCTCGAGAGAGGGAAGCGTGCAAACTGCAACAAAACGCTGATATTAAAATCAACAAAACACGGATTATTAACTCAGCGGCCTATTACCCACAGGTTCATTTGACATGACCCAATCAGCGCGCGAGTTGAATGTGAAATCAGGTACTGATTGGTCAATGTCATGACGATTTCGGTAGGTAAGCTACAATACACCGCGGACATTGAAATTAAATTGCTGCTTTGCTACGGACGAAAGTTTTAGGAATAGCTGATTAAAATTAGTCGGCAAGTCTGAAATTGTGTCGGAAGCAGTGTTACGGGCTCGACAACAGAGCCACGCTGCTAATTCCCTCCACGCGACCGCTCTTCAGCTTAGCCAGAGAGCAATATTGCTCGTCCAATCGGCGTAGAGTATGGAACGAGCCCTGCGCGCTGATTGATTAATGTGCAATGCGCCGTGGGTAAGCAAGTTATACCGTCTTCATTCAAAAAAGTGGGGGTTTAATCAGTGGTCTTTAGACTATGAGAGCCTTAAAACAGTGAAATGGAACGAAAGTCTTTAGCGTGCGCCTTTGGTGGTTGACTGATTGACATGTTAACTCAAAATGCAGGTGGCTTCTGGGTCACCACATGCCTCAGTTTCTTGAATTTGAAATAATATGACGAATAGCAGACACCACTCTACCTTGACACCACTTCACCCTGACACCACTTGCTACCCTGACACCACCCTGACACCACTCAACCCTGACACCACTCCACCCTGACAGCACTTAACCCTGACACCACTCTACTCTGACACCACTCTACTCTGACAGCACTCTACTCTGACACCACTCAACCCTGGCACCACTCAACCCTGGCACCACTCAACCCTGGCACCACTCCCTCTGACACCACTCCCCTTTGACACCACTCTACTCTGACACCACTCAACCCTGACACCACTCCCTCTGACACCACTCCCCTTTGACACCACTCCACCTTGACACCACTCTACCCTGACACCACTTCACCTTGATACCACTCCACCTTGACACCACTCTACCTTGACACCAATCTACTCTGACACCACTCTACCCTGACACCACTTCTCCAGGGGGAGTGGTGTCAGGGGGGAGTGGGAGTCCCCTTGACACCACTATCCAGTGCTCTATTTCAGCCGATGTTGAGCAGACTGAACATGAGAGAGGGTGCAGCGAGGGAGGTGGAAATACAGCCAACTTTCCTGCAAGTCAGCGTCCTCGAGGCGGGCGACAGCTTTGTGAGTAGCTGCTATTTATCATCAAGTATTTGCTTACTCCCCCTGACACCACTCCCCCTGACACCACTATACCCTGACACCATTCCCCTGACACCACTCCCCCCCCCATTATATTAATATCATGCCTCAGGGTCTCTCGAGTCTGGTTTACACCGAGGAGATAACGTGTGGTATCGTGTCTCTGACACCACTCCCCTGACACCACTATACCCTGACACCACTATACCCTGACACCACTATACCCTGACACCCCCCCCCCCATTATATCATGTCTCAGGGTCTCTCGAGTCTGGTTTTATACCGAGGAGATAGTAACGTGTATCGTGTCTCTGACACCACCCCCTGACACCACTTTACCCTGACACCTCCCCACTCCCTGACACCACTCCCCTGACACCACTCCCCTGACACCACTCCCCTGACACCAC
>WFMF01001095.1:0-11573 GCA_011033025.1 Beroe forskalii | reverse complement strand
CAACAAAATTTTTGAAAAAAGGATTTTTGAAATTTAAAAAAATAATAAAATAAAAACCTTGTGTTTTTTAAAATTCCCAAACTTTGTTTTTGGGGTTTCTAAAAGAAAATGTCTTTTTAAAAAAGTTTTAACTGTCAACATTGAAAATTTCACAAAAATCTTACTGCAAACTTTGATAATGAGTAGGTATAATAGAAAGAAATGATCGGTTTTATATTATGCTCGATGTGGTTATAATAACATAGCACAAACGATTGAAATGGTCAAAAAAGAGTTTTTTCAGAGCAATAATTTGATACGTCAAATAATTTCTTCCTAAATTCGATCCTTCGTCAAAAATTATAGGTGTGGTTCTACTCTGCCACAATTGTCATTCATATTTCTTATATTTCTTTAGTTTCTTGATCAATAAAAATAGCGGATGAAATTAAATGGCAGTGGTCAACAGGTCACAAAAAGCTGAGAAGGGCACAAAAAGTCAAATTAGATAAATTGAATATTCTAAAATATCTCTTTTGAATGATTTGAATCTGCAACAGGTGTTGGTCTCGACTTTTTTTCGAAAAAGCAAAACTTTTCACACCTACAGGTTTCAACTTTCAAATCGGATATATTTTCGACCCTAGAAACTATTTGGTGCATTACTGTATAACCCGAATCCCTATATGGGCGGGGTATCAATTCTGAATTCCCTTTGAATATTATCAGCTAAGGATAATCCAATTATAGATGAGCTACCAGTTATCAACTTAAAATATGTCGGTCCTTACTTTCCAAAACAGACTGAAGTTGAAGAAAACGCTCAGGTCAAAACAAAGTTTGAGAAAGTTAGCTATAAGATTTTTACTTAAGACGGTTCTAAATGACTTAATTAATAAGTTCCGTTTCGGACTGGACCCCTCGGAGTAGTAAGTTAGCAACACTACGAACCAATGAGTTACTGCGGCTTCACACAAAATATATTACAACACATAGTATACACACATTATAATTTATGACTCATTATCGGCATAATTATTGCTAATAATTAACGTGGGAGCTATGACCCTACTATCAGATGTCCGTTACTATCTGAATGGTGTGTTTGACACGTCTGTTACACTCGGGGCGTGTCAATTTGACACTGTCAATTACCACGGAGTTTTGATAAGAAATTATAGTGAGTGTATGATAGTGAGTGAGGTATACTTGCGCTGTACATTACGTCATGTGAATGTGTCATATACCACTATAGTTACTGTTGTCTGTCAGATGTCAGGCCTGTGTTACATGTGTGTGTTTCATGTGAAGTACTATCATTACTATTATCTACAGCAACGTACGAGTATAGTGTGCAGAGTGTACAGTGAAACCAATCAATACAGGGTTATAGTACAGGGTAGATAAGAGCTTATAGAACCCTCTGACGTTTTCATGCGGGTCTATAGTATATAGACACTTGCCTGATCGGGTCCGTATTGGTTTAGACCCTCGCCCTACGGGCTCGGGCCAAAACCGGATACATCCCTCGGGCTTACGCCCTCGGGCAGTATCCCAAAATGGACCTGATAGTCGCGTGTCTATGTATTTTATAGCTCTGACCTCGCGTGCCTGATAGGCAGCCCTTGTATTATAATAGCCAGGGTTTTATATTAAGGTATGCAAAATGCAAAGTCTGCATACCATGAGGCAGCTCTTGTACCCGCCGTTACCTACAGGTGAAAGGGCCTGTTATAAGTCATTAGCCATCTCTCACCGGTGCATTGATTCCAAAAGCAGCAAAAGTATGCAGCTGAGCACCTTGCAATCGACGCCGATCGCAAGGTGCTCATCTGCCTGAAATTACAGCTTACTGGTCACCACAAAATGAACATGATGAAAGGCAGCACTAACTACTCTATACCAAATAAAGACTGCAGTTCGCACTATGTTAACTATATTGCCCAGTTCAATTTTCCCGCGGGAGGGTCAAACCAACTAAAATGGCGTGCTAATGTACAGAAATACTGTACATATACCCAAGTAGCTCAACTATATATCACGCACTCAGCTGAACAGCAACCAGTGGTTGACAATGACGCCATCACCATGGTTTAAAATGGTCAAATGTTGACGTAGACGCGTCTATATTTCTTGCCGCGCGCGCACCGAGTGTGCAGTATAGATTATAAAGTGACGACAACGACAACTCACTGACCTCTGGTATACGGAGCGGTACAGTATATATAAACGCTTTGTAATCCAAGACGGCCCATCAAATACCACGGATATATCATACGCAGGGAGCCGCGCGCGCGGAGAATGTAGGCAGTGTCGCGTCACTATGGCAACAGTTTAAAGTGTGATAATGACAGCATTTAGTGGTGTGTAGTGGGGGTGCGCGGCTCATATATAGACACGGGGTAGATGGTCACGTGATCTAAACGGAGCGGTCTAATTGGTCGGATATATCTTCGGAGGGATGAAGACAGCATTTCATCGATCTTTTACGATCTTGACACGGCTTCGTTCCAATGTTTTCTGTCAAAAGATAGAGAACTCTACGCTATCATATTGACTCGTTTATATGTTTATGAAAAGTTACCATGAAATATGAATCACATGGATACTCAGCATATAAACGCGTCTCAGAATGATGTCACCATGATGATTTAGAATAGTGAGTTTACTGTTTGAGGACGTCAAACCAACTATTTTTAGCACGTGGAACACATTAATTAAGTCCATTATAAGTGCCATGAACTGGGTAAATGTAAATGACATTGACCCGGTCCGTATCTCCAACTAGGTTCCTCCGGCTAATTTACTGTCACGTGACAGACCCTGACATATCACGTGACGTGCTTTAGTATGTCATGTGACTTTTTAGTGGCACGTGACTTTTTGGTACCACGTTGTGATAAGATGAAGTTAACTAAGTAACGACATTTGGGTTATGTTGGTATTAGCAATTTCCATAAAATGTCAGTCAATTTCCACTTTTGAGGGCGTACACATTTCACTATCGTGATGTCTTGTCATCATTATATAGGTCGGTCATGGTATTCCTGTCAGTTTATATTCTATCAATATCTGTCAGTTCTCGCGGTAAAATATCCTGTTGGTTTGTTCGTCTGCCAGTGTGTCTGTTCGTCAGTCAATCTGTCTGTTTGTCGATAACTTCATGTTTGTACTCTGTCGATAATCTAATGTCACTGTTGTCAGTCCTTAGTCATTGTTTCAATCAAAAGTGCCAAAGCCACTTTCATCCAGAGTTATTTGATAAAATGATAATGTGCAACTGTAAAACTTGAAAACTAATTTGAAAAAATGGCGAGCGCGCATCCAGCTATTTAAGCGGTTTCGTATTACTCAAAACAACGGAAAAGACTTGTGACCTTTTCGCAATTCCACAATTGTGGCTACTTTTTCTCGTATACTGTGCAGAAATGCCGACAAAAGAAGTCATATGTGGCCTTGCCTTGAACAGATGCGTCTATTCAAATCGATACACTCATTAAGGGTAGGGTTTCCAACCGATAATATCGCCGATAAAATTATCGGCGATAATTGGACCAAAATCAGTTATCGGTTATCGGCGATAATTTTGTGCCGATAAACCGATAAAATTTAATATTTTTAGAACCATAATATTTAACTGAAATAAATTGGTACCAGTCAATTTTACGGTTTACCAGCCTACTAGAAGAAGAGAGACAATATTTTGATGTATGATATACTACAATTTCAATTTAAACCAAAACAATAGAGCAGTACTGAGTACTCCAAAGCACTTTCTAAAGCTTTGTATGAGACCATGGAGGCACTATTTTATATTTTGATTCTTGATACTTTATAGTGGAAATGTCATCTTTCATCATTCAAAGCAGCGGACCAGTTTAAATAACAATTCGTAGCATTTCTCACGGCCATGTGTCCCAAGCTTAGTTTAATTTTCGAATTTTTCCAAAGTGATTTAAGCGTTTGACCTTCGACTCTCGTTCTACTTCGTCTCTGTTGATTGATACTTCAATTTGTATTTAACAAGCCACAGCATATGACAGCTCTTTACAGAAGAGGGGGAGGAAGTGGTCTGCGAGCAGTGTACGAAGTCTGCCGCAACTCTGCTGCAACTTCGATTTCGAAGAGCATTTATTCTAGTTTGTGGAATCATCTCAAAGCTAAGCACAGTATTGATCGTCCACAGGCCAAAATCTCAGCAATAAATTGACGTCTAAAATTGAAGTAAATTTATCGCCGATAATTATCGGTATCGCCGATAATTCACAAAAAGTTATCGATTATCGCCGTTAAAAAATTTCAACCGATATTGGAAACCCTAATTAAGGGCTTTTTCATAGTTCCAAAATGCTGTGGACTAATTTAAACCTATGGTCGAAGTACTAATCAAGGTATTTAAGCAACAATTCACCGGAATCAACGATTCCAAAATCAAAATTCGAAAAGAGCGAAAAAAGAAGCAAACGTGAAAGAAAAAACTAACAATTCATGATGGACAGATCATTGGTGAATTCTATGCAGCTAAAACTATGAATTTGAGATCCTGCTATGAGTAAAAACGGAAAATCTCAACAAAAAGATGTAGGTACAACATTAATAAAACAAACTATATGCTTCAAAACTTTTCTTTTTCACACTTAATAACAATACATTTACTTATACGATTGAATTAACGAGAGTTGCAGCTAAAAACACAAACACACGCGTCTTGTTAACATATTTTTTACGAGAAAGAATAGAATTCTTGTACTTCGTCCATCCGTAGTTTACTCAAGTTACAAATTGATTTTAGAGATAATAATATTCTCAGATCGAGCAGAAAAAGGCAATGCAAAGTGAAGTCATTATCATGGTTTAGAATGGTAAATTGTGTGCGTCAGACGGGTGTATTGTTTTGTGAGGTTTCGTTATGATAAATGCTGTAAGCCTCAAATATACGCATTCGTGCGACAGCTTGATTTTTATTACGTTGCAATTTTCCGTTTTTCTGTGAATCGTGACATAACGTATAACGCCATTAGTTCCAGAACAATTTCATGAATTTTGATTTTATACTTCAATTTAATCGGACGATTTTGATTTTCAGCAAACAGTAAAGTGAAGACAAGATGATTAGGATCAAAGTTGCAAGAACAAAAATCACAATTCAAAATTCTGGTTTTGTGCCCTCGTATCGCAATTCGCAAAAACGTCTCATGAGTAGCAACAAAACATAACAAAATTCGGAATTCTCGGAGCAACGAAAATTCAAAACTGCAAATACACTGCATTCGATCAGCGATAAGAAAAATGAAGGGCACAGTCCAATAAACAAATTCCAAGAAATAATGCAGGTGATTGGATCGTTCTTGGCTCTCAATCAATAAAATCAAATTTTCAGATAAAATAGAGGCTCCACATGATCCCTAAAATCCCGTACTATTTAAAATTAAATGTAACGAATATCCCGTAATAACAATGTCACGTGATATAGTGATCTCTATGTATACACACACAACTATCTGGAGCTATGAAAGTGCACAAGAAACCTTACAGCTATGGGATGTTATAAACCATGACGTCATTTTCATAGCTCAAAGTGGTGAGCTGACGACGACATTATCATAGCTCAACGTGGGATATTTCCCTTAAACCTTACAGCTATTGATTCCATGATGTATGGGCACCTCTTATGTTAAACACCCACAAGTAAACCCGGGAAAAATAGGCGGTTATTTTCAACAATTTGGCAGCGCGACCACTGTTAATGACGTCATTGTGATCGCCAATTGATTCTGAGCGTTTTTTGCACCCCAAGTAAAACCTGCGAAATAGGCACTTCAATTCGACAGAAACGTACTGCGTTGAGCTATGATAATGGCGTCGTTGCGACCGCCGATATTTCTAATGTCAGGTGGAATAGGCTGTACGAAGTTATCAATTCTCCACTATTTCTAATGATAATGACGTCATCAATGCTCCATTATTTCTAATGATAATGACGTCACTCTCAACTGTTTATCCTAACGTAGTACTGACGACGATAATCACAAGATTTTCAAAAGCTTCTGATTACAATTCTCTCGCATCAGTTATTTCGTTTAAACTTCAATCTCTTGAGTAGAAATTGTATACAAATGTACTGTGCAGAAAACAAATGCATTCATATTGTACAAAAACGAAATACCTATACACTAAACAATATGCATAATGAATTTTGTATTCAAGGCTACACCCATAATAAGCACAAAACCTACAGGTACAAGGAAATTGTAATCATCGCCAATAATCACCGCTAGTCACAAGACAAGACCACATTTAAAGCTCACAAATACTAACCTGCAATGACGTCATTATCATAGCTCAAAGTGGTCAGTTGATGAAGTCATTATCATAGCTCAAAGTAGTGAGTTGATGACGTTAACTGCCTGGCGTGTGAGAGGTATTTATAATGAACAATAAAGGTAGCTTTATTGTTGTTACCATGGCGTTACCATGGTGGCGGCTATTTATTGACAATTACACGAATTATTTATTTGTACTGCTCAAAGTCATGTGACTATGAGGCTTTGTTGATATTGTTAGAATACTCTCGGTGCATGGTGTTGGTAACACCAAACATTGCCTTTTTTAATTTAATGGTGCGCGTGCCTAGTGAAGTAACTGGAAGCCGAAAAGAAGGCGTGGCTTTTACTCTTTTTGGTCAAAATTCGTGAAAACAGGAACCTTTTAGCCTAGAATAACTAAAATTTCAAGAGATTTCCGTACATCTTCAATTACACGAATCGAAAAGGAAAAATTAAGATTACAAAAACCTAAGAAAGTTAAAGAACATTAGGTGCAAATGTGTCCATCTGGCTTTATTGGCTCACGTGTGGCCTTTGTTTGGACAGTGCCATGCATGGCGGAAGCACGGGGGCCGAGGGGCCATGGCCCCCACAATTTTCGGAGAATGGGGGCCAAGATGCTCTTTGGCCCCCACAAAAATTTAGAAAAATTTGTCATGTCATCATTGTTATTCATTAGTCAGTTAATCAGTTATCTCTGATAAACCATTTTGTGGATGAAATGAAAACAAACATTATATAGGAAGTGACCCCAATTAGCCATAATGTCTATAGACAATAGAAGGCGATCTGCAATAAGTTGGGATAATCGAATTACCAGCTAGTCAATCCACAGTAATATAGCCTTTGACGGTTTGAACTTGAAATTTACTCCCTCTCCAGCTTCTCAAGAGTGTGTCTATCAAAACATGGTCAATAATTGTCACTTGTTTGTGTGGTTAAGTAACAGCTATTGATATATTTTTGCCTAGTCACGATAAACATGGCTGATTGGATTACACACTTAATCTGTACTGTGGTTTGTGCATAAAAATACTGTTTACTCTAACAGGCTACTCTCTGAGTTGATTTCAGCCCTTCTTATTCTTGTTGCATACCACTGTACACTACATATCAATTTATTGTGAAAGAACGTTTCAATAAATTGCAAGTTTCATGATATTATGGGTATTATCTACTTACCTAGATTGATTCCAACTGTCATACTTGTATGAACTGTGGTACTTATTGCTAATTGAATAATTGAATAATCAAATTTGTAAAATTGATTTTTTTTTTTCGGAAATTCCGGCCCCCGCAATAATTTTCATCTTCCGCCATGGCTGGACAGTGCACTTTCCTTCTTTTTACCTGCACTGCAGCAGCTGGGCGCTTAGGCGGCAAAATGTTTAAAAGAGACTTTTGGATCTCTGCCAGAAAAATAATAATAACATTCCAATCGTCACAAAACTTGGGTGACTATGTAGTGCTAGGTACTTCGTTTATTTTATCATTTTAATAAATTAGTACCATCTCATTTTGAGATCTGTGCGCGAATAAACGCTCGAGCCGTGTGAGGACGTTTTAACAAATTATGCCAAATTTATAGTTGTGAGATGCTATGCTGGAGTACAGAACAAAGAAATTGAAATAAAAAAGAAACATAAATTGCTATAAAGAAGAAATCACGTGAATAAAGAAGAAACATATATTATGCTCTAAAGAAGAAACCCGTGACTATACAATGTACACCAGTCGTAGGTATCATACAATGAACGTAAACAAAGATAACACATAAACAAAGCTGGTACTGGTAAAGAAAGAGTACAATAAAAGTATATTTACACTGCAAGATACTTTGATTGACCTCAGGTTGTGACGTCGGTTTCCGTAGTCTAGGGCGGAGTAGTGTACGGCGTAGTAGTGTACGGCGGACCCTGAACCATGGTGGTAGGCTACGGCGGAGTTGGTGACCAAGGTAGTAGCCTACGGCGGTCTTCCCTTCCCGAATTGGAAAGGGGAAATTACCGAGTAACACGTGCTCGTATATTTCATCCTCTCTGTTACAGCGTATTCGCCTTTCCAACCAATTGCTTATATAAGGGCGATACCCTTTAGATAACATTGGAATAGAGAGCACACTGCACAGCTAGGCAGGTAACACGATAGAGGTACCCATAGAGGATGGTTTCTCGGGAGAGGTTGCAGCGATGTTTTTGGACTCAGAATATATCTCTTGACTCTTTCACCTATCAAGTTCATGAGAGGTCGGACGCAGAACAGCACTAACGTGACCTTCCAGCTTTCCAGGCATTTCGCTAAGTTCCAAGGATGGAAAGGAGACAGATGACGGGCGCCAAGCATGGAGATGTTTCGAGTGCTAGCTAATTGTGCTAGTCACATTGTAATTCATGCCATATTTAATGGGGTCTACCGTTGATGGGATTGTTCTGAGTAGCTTGCAAATTAGGAATTTAGCTAGGTACCAGTCGTTGTTTTTTTTATGGATGGCCCCAAACAGTTATGCGACATTTCGATCTTAATTGGAAACCAAAGTAGAAATCTTTACAAATTACATGTTGGTATGTCGCCGACTCATCACACAATATATGTTACTTGGCACCCAGTATAAGTGTCATTTGTCAAGCGTCTAATGCTCTAATGAGCCTAATGCCTTAATAATGCCTATACGAAACGATGCGATCGACTTGATGAAGCAATGAGTTAGTCTTCACACAAGCATGAAAGGCGAACACGCTGTCATAGAAAGAATGAAGTTAACTGAAATATACGAGCACGTGTTACTCGGTAATATCCCCTTTCCAATTCGGGAAGGGAAGTCCGCCGTAGGCTACTACCTTGGTCACCAACTCCGCCGTAGCCTACCACCATGGTTCAGGGTCCGCCGTACACTACTACGCCGTACACTACTCCGCCCTAGACTACTAGATCCGTGACGTCATCATCAAATTCTATAGCAGTGAATTGATGACGTAAAAAAGGATATTTCTGTCCGTGAGGTAGGTAATTATTGTGTTTGTAGGACAAAAGGCTCCAATAACTGCACCTCTCCCCTATATACCATTCAATTCATATTTCAATAATAGGCTGCTGAAAACGTCATCAATCCTCGGTTTTATACTATGATAATGACGTCATTCTGCAAAATGCCTTTTGTTTGAGAGCGTCAAATTAATTGACAGAGGTGACTGACTCCTGCTAATTATACGCTTATGAAATGAACAATAATGGAGCAAATTGCAAGCCAATCTTGGTAAATAATATACCCGGTAGGTACTATATACAAAATAATACAGTGTACATTGTAAATGTACATTCGATGTACAACTATCAAATAACTGATAACAACTAATTAATGATAACCAAGTCATCGATACCAAAATGAAACCTATCACAGTGAGAGATTTATTCAGAAGTATTAGTGTGATTGTTTGTGTTGAATGTAAAGCATCAGTTTTGTAAGTTGAGTTTGTTTCACCTTGTGATGGGACTCACTTTTCAAAGATGGTGGACTAAGATAGTAAGCTTTTTCGTTTTTCTCTTCTCGAATGTTCTTTTCGGTTTAATTGATGGCTCCATGGAAGTCTTCAGAACCTGTTTCTGACATAGCAGAGAACAAAGTTTCGTCTATCCTCAGAATTCTTTTTAAAGCTCCAAGTAGGTTCCGACTTCCGAGTAGCAACTTGAGATGAAACATTTGATACTTTTCAGTTTGTTCTCTCAAATCTGGGTGTGAGTAGCCGAGCTGACCTGAGGCTGCAGTAACAGGCCTGGTGACGTAATTAATTGAGCATTTTAAACCATGATAATGACGTCACTCACAGCCGCCTATGTCATTCGTGTGTGATTTGAGATGTTATCTCAGGTTCAAGAGAAGATAAACGAGTGTTTTCTTCAACATTTGATGAGTCGTTGTGAGGGGATATAAAAAGTGAGGTCTGTTTTTTTCTCATAGCATGTTGTTCTAAGCTATTCTTCTTTTTTGTTTTGCATTGCTGTAGATTGCTTAAGACCAGCCTAAGATTTTAATGAAACTGTCCTGTTTAATGAGAGAATGTAAACAATTTCATGGTTCTGATCATACGAAAGCGAAAAAATGAGCAAGAAGTTACAGATGGATTGAAATATGACCACAGGAAACGACGAAATTCTGAAATTGCTTTGTTACCCCAAGAATATTATACCGAAATATTGAGAATTCTATAATATGTTCGTGAAAATGTCTCATTATTAATTCAAACGAAAAAAATGTAAGTAGCGATAATATAAGAAGCAGACTTTTCGCAATAAAACACACGAAAAATAAAGCGTTTTAGCTCGAATAAAATGTTATTTGCAGCAATTATGATACGTGATCTTTTGGGGAACCGGAAACAGCGAGTCTCAGAGAATATAAATGGCTTGAAATGGTCGTACAAGTTGAACATGAACTTTTCATACCTCTTCAATTCACCATTCTAAACCCTGATGATAACGTCTCCATCAAATATATTCGATCTTGACTCAAAGAGCTTTCCAATAAGATCCCAAATCGTCCTGACATTGACCAATCAAAGCGCGAGTTTACATTCAACTCGCACGCTGATTGGTCGGTATCAAGCGTGCCTGTGGGTAAGCTAATGTGTACGCCGTCGAACGTCGTCGTACGAAAAGTAGTTGTTCGAAAACTGAAAAGTAGTGATTTATAAACTGGAATGTTTAAGAAATAGAATGTTTGAGGATCAAGGAAAAGCCAAACACCAGGTATTCGGGATGATGGAGGTTTACTATACATATATACGCCGCGTATTGGCGAATAAAATGATGTCATTATCTGGCTTTAAAATGCTCAATTAATGACGCTCTAAAAGCCTCCGATTGGAGCGTGGCTTCTCCTTATTAAATATAGACAGTCATGACTTATGATGCTATAATTGGACTGCGTAACTCCAGCTAATTTGGTAATTGAGTCCAGTAAAAGCGTGCTTCATGCATTCATTCCTATATTCATGTCCTGGGTTAAACATGGCAGTCATACGAGAAATATTGACGTGTTTGCGTCAATAATTCAACGTTCAAAAGCATGGTGCTTACGTCACCTGAAATAGTCTGTGTTGCTCGTACTCAACGTTCTGTTTACAAAAACAAGGGATGTTTATAAACATTCCTTCTTGTTTCTGTAAACTTTCAGACACTCGCTAAACTTTCCTGGAAGCGCTCAAATTATATTCCTACGAACATGAAATTTTCCTTAAATGAGAAATTTTCATTTTCATACCAACTTTTCGA
>WFMF01001094.1:0-11603 GCA_011033025.1 Beroe forskalii | reverse complement strand
TTTTCCCTTGAACTGCAATAAAGTAATTGATAAAATCAGGAACAGAAATGCACTAGTTCTAGTTGCAAGAATAAATGGGAAGTTTCAATAATGAATACCCTAACATTCTACGCCTTGAGATCCATCACAAATTGAAAGAAAATTCAGCTAAACCGGCCAGAAAAACAAGCATCGAGAAGTTCGTTATTAAGATTCACAGCATAAGCATTACATGACACAATGACGAGATTCCACTGAGAATGGTTCAAATACAGAGAAATCTGACAAGTTTTAAATTCCACATAATAAATCCAAATTGGAATAACGCTGAAGTGAGCCGTCCAATGTAGCGGAGGAGCACTGGTACTGTACTTGAGAAGTCATATATCCATCACCATGGTGATGGAATGACTGCGGAGTAAAAATTCCAGTTTCATTAAATAATAACGAACGCGCGGCGCTATTTTTACTGATTTGAAATTGAGCGCGAGTAGGGGGATTCATGAATCCCCCTGCCCGCTTATTACTAGTATAGTTATCCGACTTCGTCACGACTCTGCGAAGGGTGCGTAGCGCTTTCGCGCGCGCGAGGGGGTCAGGCAACGCCTGACAAGGTTTGCTTAAACCAAAGCCCTCATTACGCGCGCGCGGCGTTGCTTCTTGCTCCAAACCTAGTTAGAGAAAGTCCAAATCACAAAAAATTGTGTAGTATAAAAGCCTTATCTGAAACATGAACAATTTATTGATTACTGTTTATTGATACATTTTATTTCGAAGGCGAGGAGGGTCAGACAACGTTTGTTCAGTTGTTGCCTGACTTCGCGCGCGCGCCCCGACTCGCAGAGTCGGGACGGGGGTCAGGATTAACTTATACTAGTAATAAGCAGGAGGGGGATTCATGAATCCCCCTATTTTTGCGCGCAATTTAAGATGACGAAATTACGCCGCGCATTCAGACTTATTTGCTGTTTTAGAAAGTTCCTCCGCAAGAAATCTTTCACTATATGAATCGAGGCTTACTCACAATCGGGTTTGATCGTCTTCGTTACGTTGCGTGTTGTTAAATTGGAGTGCCTAATAGGAGAAAGCTTCCGGGAAATTGCAAAATTCTCGGGATTTTGAACGTCGGATATTTGTTGTATGATGGCTTGTTTGACGTTGTCATTAATTCATGTCTGATTTTAATTTAGTCTGAACATGGAACAGTCTGACGTCGTCAGGCAACGCCCGACAAGGAAAGTCAGGATCTGTTAATTCTTGATCCTTTCCACCAGCCCTCCATAACAGTTTAATTTATCATACTTTTGGTACCCTCATGACGATGACTATGTCTCAGTCTCATTAAGAAAGAAGCCATTTATGTTTCAATAACTTAGTAGGTTTTGTATAATGTCTCATTGCTTTGTGGTTCTAACGGTCCTAGTCCTACAGCTTAACTAATTAATTATTCTTTATTCTCCCATTTTTGAAAAGCTTATGAAAAGCTTATTTTGTGTTCAAGCTTATGAACTTATTTGAGATCTTTTAGTTTGATATTCATTAATTATATGAGGATATTCTATATGCCCATGCAAACAAGATGAATCTGTCAAAGCAGCCACTTATCTTCAACTCTTAATTCTCAATTTATTTGTGGTCTTTTAAACTTTTGGCTTGCCTTGTCTGCATTTTCTTTGGTTCATACAAAAGCCCCGGAATACGCTATTTATGCCTAATGGCTTGGGGCAGGGACCTGGTTCTTTCCAGTTGGGGCCTCACGCACCTCCCCCTCCCGAGTGTGCCAACTGCACTTCCCCATGCAGTTGGTATCATCCACACCTTCCACCTGCTGGGTACTCTAGTACCACCACCAGCTAAGTATCATAACTTCAATATCCAGCCCCTCACAGTATATTAACTTTTGATTTTACATTATAACCGCCCTAGCCCCCTCTTTCTATATCTATATACTATTCTTTCATCTTTTACTTAATTCATTATAATTCAGGTACACCACTTGAAGACTGTCCTCAAAGGGAATGATCAACCCATACATACATAATATTATATACTGTAAATAACATGGCACAGCCTGGTAGTCATAAACCCACTTTGTACTTCAAAAAAACCAATATGGCTTCCTCCATCAAACTATCAAAGGCCACTCAAGAAGCCCTGATAAAAATTTTCTCCTCATACAACTTGTTAAAGTTCAGATCCCTCCAAGGTTCCTCAGCACCATCATGAAATAAATTTTGTAAAAATTAGCCCACTGTCCAACTCTCCCATATTATATCCAATAAGTAAACAACATTTTATTTCGTTATATCTCCCACTTTCATCACCCTCACCTGCTGGGTACCTCGTACTTCAAACCAGCTAAGTCTCATTACCTCACCACTTCTGTCAAGCAACAAATTTCTACATCTAGACCCATAGAAATAAATACAATAAACTGCAGCCCATTTCGAAAAGAATGTCCCTCCCAATAAATCTGATTTAGCAACATTACTATGATTAATGAACAATAATACAACACCAAAACATCACCAAAACTAACAATCAGTTCCCTCTTCTTTCCAGGTAGTACCATAGTTGGGCTTTGCCCATTGATCCCAGCATAACTCCAATCAATGGGAATATTATTTACACAGTCTGGTTGGGTCAGACCTCCCTGTGGCTCAGTCAGACTAAGGGAGGTGGTGTACATAGCCACCTCCGGCTGATCTCCGACTTAATCTGCAGGCAAGCATTGAATTGCTTTGCAGTCTGTTTGAAGCCAGGGTTGGTAGCTTACTGGTCCAGTGAGGTCCTGGACGGGTGGGCTACTCTCAGCCCAGGATATTCCTCGCAGTCGGGTGGCCTAAAAACCACCCAGGAGTTCACACCCTTCGCCAAGTGTACTAGGGATAGTCTCCATGCTCAGCATGGCTGCCACCGGCCTGGTTGATTAAACCGACTGTGGCCATTTTACTAAGACTAAGACTAATGCCTAATGGCTGCATGTGAGATTACACCATGGGGTAGTTGTTGACCACTCAGCCTGAATTACTCGAAGATTAGTAAGATTCATTGCTCCCAAAAACTGTTAGGATAAAAAGGCTTCAATGTTCAACAACTAAGCATGATATTTTCATCCATGATAGTTTTATTGTAATTGTAGGATCTCTATGTAAGTAAAGATAACATGAAATTCAAATTACTTGTTTTGTTCAAAATTCTTGTTTTGTTCATTATTTGAAATGGAATGGGCGAGTCGACGCCTGACAATTGCTTGTATTGGAGTTATTGTTGTCTTATTTTAAATAAATTTTAAAATTTAAAATAATGGGTCTGACGACGTCAGACAAGACAACGTGTGACAAAACATCGTTGATTATTCACTTATTCAATATTTATTATTTCAGTAAAGAATTTAAACTCAGAACTGCACAATGCACATAATGTGAAATCAATATCGGCCAGAGGGGGTTGAGTTTTTTTCAGTTTTTTGTTGTTTCTGATAGGCCAGCCAGCTACAAGTTTTTACCCCAAAAATTTTTTCCTAGCCAAGTTTCGAATTTTTTCAATTGTTCGCCTGAATTACATTGGCCAAAAGAACGACATGATTTGCCGAAAATTAACTTTAAAATAATACTCTTCCTACAAATTTTGAGATAGACCCTTGAAACTTTGGTAGTTATGTTCTAGGGCATAAAACTAAACTTTGCGAGCCGATTTTTGATTTAGGCCTCAGAAGTGAAAATATGAATTTTCAAAGTTGGGTTCCTGTCACAAAAAATCATCAAAATTGGTGATTTTCAGATTTCAAAAATCGATAATTTCACTTGAGGCCTAAATCAAAATCGGCTCGATGCAAAAGTTTAGTTTTATGCCCTAGAACATAAACTACCAAGCTTCAAGGGTCTATCTCAAAATTTGTAGGAAGAGTATTATTTTAAAGTTAATTTTCGGCAAATCGCTGTCAATGAGTTTGCGCCGACTGTAATTACAGGCGAACCTGCGATTTGAAAATTCATAACTTTGGCTAGGAAACAATATTTTTTCATGGGGTAAAAAAACTTTTGTAGCTGGCGTTCTCCTCTATCAGAAACAACAAAAACCGAAAATCGACCAGACCCCCGGCCCCTTAATGTTTATGTATAAGAAGCTAATTGATACTCAGCTGACTGATTACTTTAATTTAATTTAACTTATCATTCAGGTAAATTATTAATTGATTTATTCATTTGAAGCATTTAACTTGTTTTTCTCATATTAGCATTGTGAATGCTCGACGGGCGATGTCCGTCCCTTTCTTCTGACGTCCAAATGTGGAATGTTGCGCTGCGCGCGCGAGGGTAGGGTAACATCCTACGATGTGAATGCTCTAGTTAAATCGCCTTGATATTATTGCAGGTGTTGTTATTTAATAATAGGAATCTTGGTTTGAATTTTCTTCATGTTGATGTATTTATCAAAATTGTTTATTTTATTTTATTTTATCACGAGAAAACCCGTTGGGTTTTCTCTTTAATTGGACGTATATATTCAGTTGGACGTACAATAAATTGAACGAAGTCATTAATGCAATTTTTTGTTACTGGGGGTAGGGGTGCAACGTAACGAAATTACGAAATATTTACATAGGATTTGAATATGAATCAAAATATATTGCAGATTTTGCGATTTAATGTCAATTGTCAAGGACACATAACAGTACATAAGAAGAATTCAAGAACAATGGTTTTATAATCCAAAGTTCTGATTCGGAGAAAAGATGGGCAACAAATTTGAACTAATCTCATTGAAATCAAAATTGTACGCATTTTCATCCGTTTTTAACCAACTCCTAACTTTAATTGGACGTATAGTCAGTTGGACGTACAATAAATTGAACGAAGTCATTGATGCAATTTTTGTTACTGGGGGTAGGGGTGCAACGTAACGAAATTACGAAATATTTACACAGTTCTGATTCGGAGAAAAGATGGGCAACAAATTTGAATCCAATCTCATTGAAATCAAAATTGTACGCATTTTCATCCGTTTTTAACCAACTCCTAACTTTAATTGGACGTATAGTCAGTTGGACGTACAATAAATTGAACGAAGTCATTGATGCAATTTTGGTTACTGGGGGTAGGGGTGCAACGTAACGAAATTACGAAATATTTACATAGGATTTGAATATAAATGAAAAATAATGCAGATTTTGCGATCGTAAATTAACGTCGAGGACACAACATTAAATAAGAAGAACTCAAGAACAATGACCGTTTTCTAATCCAAAGTTCAGATTCGGAGAAAAGATGGGCAACAAATTTGAATCCAAGCTCACTGAAATCAAAATTGTCCGCATTTTCATCTGTTTAGAACTCATTTCTCACTTGAGTAAATATGAATTACTCCTTCTGTCGAATCCTCATAGCCAACCATCGAAACTACAAATATCTTGATATGAAAGAATTATCGCTGATTTTCACAATGGAACAAATTGTTCAACTCTTACCTTTTAGCCTTTTCTCCTACAATAGTGATTAGAGTTGATATGCTTCTGTCGTAAATTTTTACCAAACTCGAAAATTCCACTGAGAACGTAAATTATGACTTTAAACAGTTGAAACGTTTCCAAAGTACACAGTAACGAAATGGCAGATGCTTCGTTTAAATGCACGTGCAGTTTAGCGCGCGCAATCACCAATAACCATAGCAACGCGCAATCACCAATAACAACTGGTGAATTTAACCTAGAACTCGATCTTCTTTTTAGGGTGGATTTTTCGGACTTTCGACGTTATTTACGAAAAATCTAAAGCCTGAATCCTATTTTTGGCCATGCTATCTTTTAAGTTTAGCCATTTTCTACCGCCTTGCAAAAAATCGCGGCTTTTTAGCTCCTTTTGTGTCAGTTATTCAAGAACAAACGTAGAAGTGCCTCTTTCCTTTATATTAAAGATGTTTTAAGGTTTTTATCTTATAAATTCGGATAGATATTTTAACCTTTCTTTTATTATAGGTAGGAAGCCAGAAGGCTTATTAATGATAGATGAGATGTTAATTGTCCTGAAGACGGAGATGGACCGAAACATGTAGACAAATCAATATCATTGCTGTGTTTCTTGGATTATAAAAGAGCATCGATTGTTTTATTGATCAGTCATTAGGTGCTGTTATTTATGTTTCTAATAGTGCAAAATTAAAGTCCAATTCCTCTTTTTGTCAAAGCTAAATTCCAAAATCTTTAAAGCTTTAACTAAGAGTTGAATTATTGTTTAAAACATAAAGACATCTTTCTTCAATGCATCAATTGAAAGAAGAGATGAATTAGATTGATTGATATTTGTTATAGGGCTGTCTACAAATACTCAAATAGGAGGAATGATGAATATTGCAGAATGAACAGAAAGCAAGTCCTCGAAAGTAATTGCAGATTTTTAGAGGTAATTATGAAATTTTCAGGAACTCATATTGTGTGCTTTTATTCTCAATTGCATTGTTTGAAACATTATGATGAAGGAATAGTATTCTTAGGCATTCATTTATGGAAATATTTGCACTCAGCTTTGGAAGCAAGTTTAAAATAGTGGTACTGGGTTCAAAGTGTATGGGTTCGATATCATATTGAAGAATTTTTGTGTTTCACTGAAATAATCAATCACTTCAAAAATGATCGATAAACATTAAAATCAGGAGCTTTCGAAAATCATGTGATTATCATCCTCAGCTGAAAATGGAATATGAGAGATTGCTTTGTCTTGTGCAATTTCCATAATCACAATTCACATAATTTCTAGGAATCCTATTACTTTTCATTATACTTTGAGTGAGACTGCAAATGATCTCAGTCAGTCAATTAAACTAAAATTTGAAAAATCAATCAACCTAAAGTAGTATAAATCGATGAAAAGTTGATGGTTTTTGAGTTGCAGCATTCATGAATGTGTAACATCAGTGGGCAAAATGGTACCACAGGAACACGTCAAAAATTAGCCTCCATTAGCCTCCATTAGCCTCCATTAGCCTCCATGGAGGCTGAGTGGAGGCTGAGTGGAGCCTGAGTGGAGGCTAATTTCGAAAAGTAGCCTCCACGGAGGCTAGTGGAGGCATGAGGCTAATTTTCGAAAAATAGCCTCCACTATGGAGGCTAATTAGCCTCCACCCAGCCTCCACTAGGCTCCACTAGGCTCCACTCAGCCTCCACTCAGCCTCCATGGAGGCTAAATTTTTGGTTTAGCCTCCACTAGCCTCCACTAGCCTCCACTCAAGAATTAGCCTCCATTAGCCTCCACAGAAATTTAAAAAGTCATTTTTTGGATTCTATGGAAGCTATTTTGACAGTGCTAGTGGAGGCTATAGCCTCCAAATGGAGGCTAAAATCATGAAAAAACACAGATAATATGCTAGCCTCCACAAAATTAAATTTATGTCATGTTTAAACACAACACATATTAAATTAACTAACTGAGGTAGGAAGCCAGAAGGCTTATTAATGATATATGAGATGTTAATTGTCCTGAAGACGGAGATGGACGGAAACATGTAGACAAATTAATATCATTGCTGTGTTTCTTGGATTATAAAAGAGCATCAATTGTTTTATTGATCAGTCATCATGTTTTTACAAAAAGAGTACATTTTGTAACATAGACCAAAGTTTCTAATCCAGCTAGTATTAGGCACCACTCAGCCTCCACTAGGCTCCACTAGGCTTCACTCAGCCTCCACTAGGCTCCATTCAGCCTCCACTAGCCTCTACTAGGCTCCACTCAGCCTCCATTAGCCTCCACTAGGCTCCACTCAGCCTCCACTAGGCTCCACTAGGCCTAGCAAAAGGTCGATTTGTGAAAAATGATAATTAAAATCATCTGACAACTTTTTGGGCATAAATTCCAATCATATTGGCATAACAAGAAGACTGATAATCAGTGCCAAGTCTTTCGTTGAATTTTCAGTACAGTTTCAAAATAGTCACACTTAATATGAAACACCCTGTATATTGCAAATGATGGAGTGCTGTTTGCTGTAATTTTAAGTAATTAGTAATATTAATCATCAAATTTCTAACATCTAGCTATTTAGATAACCAATTGTGTTTCAGAAGTATAGCAAGTCACTAGCAGAAAAGTTCCTAAACCAGGTAATTTTGCTCATGTTATTGTCTATGAATAAAGCTCTTTCACAGCAGCAATTGACAGTATATTCTCATAAATGTATTTAGATTTAGATGATGAATTGAGCAATCCATCTAGGCCAGTATCACACCAGTATAATGGCAGTATGGGGCCAGTATCACGCCAGTATTGGGCCAGTATCAGGCCTACCTCACGCCGTTATCACACCAGTATTGTGCCAGTATCATGCCAGTAGTGCGCCAGTAGCACGCCAGTAACACACCAGTAGCACGCCAGTAGCATGCCAGTATCACACCAGTACCACGCCAGTATCACGCCAGTCGACACTAACTTAAAGCCAGGATGCTAGTATCACGCCAATATTACATCATATACTGGCATCCTGGCTTTAAGTTACTTTGGACTGGCGTGATACTGGTGTGCTCTTGGCATGGTGCTGGCATGGTACTGGCGCGATACTGGCATGATACTGGTGCAATAACGGTGTGATACTGGCATGATAACCGAGTGAGGTAGGCCTGATACTGGCGCAATACTGACATGATACTGGCGTGGTACTGGTCTGATACTGGCATGATACTGGCAAAGACAGATCACTCAATTTACCAAACAACTTCTTCCTCAAGCATTTGGTGTTCAGGAAATTGTTTCTCAGAGGTGTTGTCTACTCCTGCCATTAGGTACACACTTATTGAGCTAGTTGGGCCAAGGCCCCCCCAGATTTTTTCTGGGGGGGGGGTGTTGAAAACTGAGGGGGACCAAAATTTACAAAAGCAAATGTTCATTTTTCATAGCCCTTATTTTCACTATTTTGCACAATCTAAAGTTTGTGAACCTCAATTAATAGCCTCTTACTTGTTATACAACTAAAATCATGCTTTATTGATTGATTTAACTCTTAAAAAGGCGAATTTCAAGAATATTTCTGTCTTACTGAGCATAATTTTAACTACCATATGATGTTCAAATTTTTGAGAAAATCTTAGGTAGGGCCAAGCTTCCCTAAGATTTTTTTGAAAACTAGTGGGGCCGTGCAATCCCATGTGTTTACTTGCCCCACACATAATTGTGATCATAATATTATGTTTGCATAACGATAATATTTTGCAAATTTTTAACATATTCGCTGACTTAATATTATTGTGTGACTAAATATTATTACATATTCCACTAAACAATCCTGGTTATCATTATATTATGCTCATTATCCTATTTTGTCTTGTGTGAGTCGAATTGTTGTAGCCGTTGTATTTTCATCGAACTTTTTATTGCCACTGGAGGTAATGAATCAGTGAAGTTTCTTAATTTCTCCAAAATCCTAGACTAGGGTTCTTAATTTTTTCAAAATTCTAGACTCAGTTTATAGACAGTTTCCTATGAGTGTGACGTGTGTAGTATTCGGTATTTGGCACTTTCAACCGTTGTTGCCAAGGGATATTTATATGAAAAAAATTAGGGATCTTATGAAATAATCGCCATATTTTCGAACCCCTAGAATTTCGATCCCCAGAATTATTCTCCCTCATAAATATCCCTCACAAGGTTACATTCGATGAATAGGTGACTCTACAACGCATCTTTTTACTATTATAATTCGAAGTTATTAGTTACTAGAAAAGCCCGTTGGGCCTGCTAGGTAATATAGAACCAAATAATAAGCGCAGAGAAAGTTTATGAAGGAGCAAAATTTAACATTATTCGTGGGTTACTTTAAGTAATGCTGAACCGGGCAAGTTTTGATTATTATAATTTGTTGTTGTGTGATGAAGTTAAATCTTAAAATTGAAACCGAGTAACGTACTCATACTGAACGTTGAATTAAGCATTGATTCACGCCAAAGAGCATTCTTCTAAATTCGCAATGTGCTATGCCCAAATTCGATCCAATTTGATTTTCCTTTTGGTCAATCTTAAATTGCTCTAAATTCGCATTTTCCGTTATCATCAACTCAGCATTGATTCAAATCGACCGACATCTGCCACAGATTTACGAAGAGATGCTATAGGAAATACGATGCCAGCCAAACCCGTCATCTATCTTCAGATCTTGAATTTCAAATGAAAAACAGTAAACACGCCGTTCTTTCAAACGCAACAATGCAGCAGTCAACAACGTATCAGAAAGCACTCGCATAGAACTGATCATAATCTGCACGTGCACTAAAATTGGTTTCCATAGCAACAGCACCTCATTTCTCCCGTTTGCTTTCGTTTCTCTTGATATTTTCTTGGCAAGCTCAAATTTAATTGTGTACGGAAGCACAGACATACATTATTCACGTGCTCTTACGAAATTATATATAAGATTACATCATGAAATAGAGATAGTTCAGGAGTATCTTGTGACCCAAGTATGGATAATGCAAGTGCCCAAGTATAGAGTGAAAGGGGAGCCCCATAAACGTAGGGGTCGTTCGATTTCTAATTAGTGAAGATGTGCAAATTCCTTATTATTCTCAGGATGAAGTTGAAGTTGTAGCTGCAATCAAAATACAGAAGTGTTATCGAGCGTACGTTGCCAGGAAAGTTTACTCTAATCTACTGGCTGAAAAACTGAACAAGGTAAACTCAGCAATCTTTGAACATCAGACATGCCCTAAATCCAATCGAGAAATAGTGCCAAATTTTGCATGATTTGTGAGTTAAAATTGTATTAATACTAAGTAACTGCCTATCCCTTAAACCATTAATTGTAAACCCATCATTGGAATCATGCACAAAGATTTTTAAGTGCTCACAGTGATGGAATTATCTCCCGTAGGAGGAAGAAGAGTTTTTCCAAAGAGAACTAGCCCGTGCATCGGAGTCATCTCTTTGGTTACAGAGGTATTTGCCTTAAAGTCTTAAATCTATTTCAATTAGGCAAAGGGAGAAAGGGGTGTATTATGACAAAATAGTATCTAGCTTCAGTTCCAAGGTTTGCAACATAAGATGAGGGAGAAGCTAAACTGTTAATTATCGTTAGTGGTTTCCTGCAGATGAATAATCTAATGATTTCATGAGTTTCATGTGTTTCACTACCACATTTCCGATTTTGAAAAAGCTTTTAGAACATTACGATACATCATTTTAACTGTTCAAATTTTCCATTCGATTTCTCTCTTAATCCCTGTTGTGCAAGAGATTTAGTCCTGTACAGTGTACAGTACAGTTGCACAAATACATTAGAAGTTTGTGTTGAAATTTATCGATTTAACAAATAGAATGTGAACTGGGGTGGTGCTCTGTGAAGAGTGTGCCTCAGTAGTATGCACTTTGCACTTATACGTCAAACGCTTAGAACGGGATGGGTCGTCAAGGAGGGGGAGCAAGTCACCACATCATGATATCCTTGAAATACCCAAGGAGGGGGAGCAAGTCACCACATAATGAATAATGATATCCTTGAAATACTCAGAAAGTCCTAGAAATCTGTGAATTGTAGCAGCATGCTTCATCGAACAACCATCTATGTAGTGAGATCAGATCACTGATGTGCACTTTTCAAGGAATCTTAACGATTTTGGTCTGGAACATTCACTAAAACTTAAA
>WFMF01001093.1:0-11605 GCA_011033025.1 Beroe forskalii | reverse complement strand
CGGTCGATCCTTGATAGCTACTAAGTTAAGAAGTTAGAACGAAAATAATATTATGGCTAATGTATTCACTAAAAATGCATAAAAAATCATAAGTAATATGTGATCTGTTGTTTTTAATAATATCATTGTCGTCATCACGGTACGTTAGAACGAAGTGAATACAGTCACCGCCTTCTTCAGACTAACGCCTACGTAAGCAGTAGCTACGGCACTAACATCATCCTTTATTTTCAAACCCCTGGTCTCAAGCCTTGGTTATATAACGTATTTGTGACTCAATATATATGCTATTCCTATCTAGTGCCCTGAACCTATTTCTGTTGTATGTCGTAATGAGATGCAGCAACGTGGACTAAAATCATGCCTTTTCGAGGGAGGACGTGACCTCATGTTGCTCTGTTTTGTTGAAATGCCGTGGAATTATATGATTTAATCAATCCAGTTGTTGCTCTGTTGGTCTAGTTATACATTGGTTGAAGTAATTGCCTTAAATTGATCAATGATCAATACTATTGTGTTTATTATAACGTGTTGTTGTATTGGTTAATTAATCAGATATCATCTTGTGATCAATGATCATATTATGGCGTGAGGTTTGTTAAGATTTTATCATCTGTTGATCTGAGTGAAATGTCATGTTTTCAGCATTGTTTCCGGCTTTCCTGGTGCTATTTTGACAGTTTGTGGGATTCCGATCTGTTGATCGCTCACATGCATCCTTGTGTCTGAAGAATCTTTGCTATATCATAACAAAATCCCATGATCACTGTCACAAATATTTATTAAGTCGCGTTAAGTCGTACATTCTGTTATATAAAGTGGGCAGTGAGCACTGTCTTCTGCCTGGTACAAACTTAACATCTTAATACCCAGCGCTTTCATATTTCATACAATTGCGAGTTACTCGCATTATATAGAATCTATTTACGGGAGTTGAATTAATGTCTGAAAGCTGAAGAATGCCAAGGACTGAAAAGGCACAGAATATATAATGTTTGCTGGCGCTGGCATGAATGGCATCACACAATGATTACATGTTGTAGGGGAGTCTCCGCAAGCCAGGAGTGTAGTATAATAGTTGGAATATATAAATGTCACTCTAGACTCTATAATTTAGAGGAATCCATTTACTATGCAGCACTCTCCTTCTCTCTTTATATATAGATCCGTGGAACATATAATTGAGTAGAAGTCACGTGACGTTACCCGCCCTATCACTTTTACAACTCCTTATCTCATGTTACAGAATCCATCACCAGGCACGATAAAAAGAGTGAGCTGCTCGGAAGAAGGGCGATAAAGATGCATACTGCACACATAAAATAATGTGTGTGTATGTGTGTGTGCTTTCATTATTGCTGACAAGTCAACGGTAAAAGGACATATATCCGCTATAATGAGTTGTTGACATGATTCGTTTGACGGTGCTGAGCGCTCAAACCCGTTCAGTATAATAGTGCTCATACACTCTCATACTGTACAGTTTATACATACATACATACATACAAACATACATACATACATACATACATACATACATACAAACATACATACATACATACATACATACATACATACATACATACATACATACATACATGCATACATACATACATACATACATACATACATACATACATACATACATACATACATACATACATACATACATACATACATACATACATACATACATACATACATACATACATACATACATACATACATACATACATACATACATACATACATACATACATACGTACATACATACGTACATACATACATACAGTATTACAACAATCACATTTTGCATAAAGTAATATTTATGATAAAATTCACTTCCGGGGCCAACATTTCTAATTCAGCCACGTAGATAGGATTTTTTGGTCAGGAAGTGCATGCCAAATTGTATAAGGGATACTGAGCAACCCCATTTCAACCATTAATCACCAAGGAAGCAAGTTTCGCCTAAGATGCAGATCATCCCCTTCATCACCACTGGCTACGCGGCTGTAGCCTGTAATTCTAGTTGAACTCTTTTCAGAACTGCCGTCTTGACTCTTGATCACATGTAACGTCGGGAACGTCGTACTGGAGGGCTTTAACATTTGAAATCTTACCCTTTATCTGCCAATAACTGTTCTAACTTTTATCTTCATGTTCCAATAAAACTGAACGCAATATGAATTATGAAAAACTTTAAACTACAACATTTCAACACCTAACTTGTACCAGATAACAGATTCAGTTCACAGTTGGTTATATCAGACGTAAATGTTGTTGTTCAAAACCCCATGGAATCATTGGCTGATCAATGATACCCTAAAATGTAATATGCCGCGATATAGAATTCGATAATGGTTAAATCACAGATTATCTCACAATTGACTCCAAGTCATAGCTCAGCGACATAGGATGTGCCAATTCGCGCGCACGTCAAAACGGTCTTCCGAGAGCAAAATTTGCAGTATCTGGAATTTGCAAAATGTAAGGATGTGAGTATTTAGCTTAATGTAATTAAGCCGCGCGCGCGGCTCAGGCTCCAGGGCATTGCAGCTATTGTTTATCAAGCTTTTGTTCATGTACAAGCACTGGCAGGTCACTGACTACCTGTGCAGAACCGATTGTCTAATTCTCTATAGCCGCAAATGTTTGCTAATTTCAAGGCACACAGCAATACGATTGAATAGAGGAAAGATTTAAAATTTTGAACTTCAGGACGGAAATTAAAACTAAAAGAGCAATAAGATATTCTGCTTCAAATGGTATGGGACCATCCATAAAGGACGTCCGCAAAGAGGGGGGAGTCTAGCCAATGCGGACGTAGGGGGGAGGGGGTGTTTGGCCAAATGCGGACGTCCGCATTTATGAAAATTTTGGTCGATTTGAGTGGGTTTTCACTTGAGAATAGTCGATTTTTTAGAATTTTGACTTAGATTTTCGACATTGAGTCAAATAATAAGGCACATGCATCGTTGCCCGTCGATCAAACGGGTTGATCAAATGAAAAACGCGCAGAAATGTCGCGCGTTGCGCGTTCCTGCGCGGACGTCATTTTAAAAGTGTATTCGCGCATTCCTGATATTCCATAAATATTGCCACTTCACACGCGGTTGAGCATCGATCGGAAAAGCTCGAGCCGAGCGTCTAGTGGGGATATTATGCGATTTCATGGACGTGCGAATACATTTTCGATTCCGTATATTAATTCATGCACATTATGAATCAATAATCTGATATGATAACGAGAACATTCGATCGACGGGGAATGATGAAATAACTTTGGATACTTTCTACGACTAAATTCATCGAACAATTGATTTGTATTTCACTCCATGAGCTGCTAAGCTATTCAATTAAAGGCAGGAGCATTTCCTAGACAGTCTCTTATAGACATGTGCGTGTGTACATGTGTGCACACGTCGGCAAAAAGCAAAACGTCACCAAGAAGTTGGAAAAGGCCGATAAGAGTAGTCAGCCATGACAATCCACTGCCTTTCATTGTAAATTATCCCGTTCTCTCGCGAAAAAGTTTGTGGAAAACGGTCTCCATATGAACCGCGGAATAGTGGATAGACACAGCACTTTTACCGGCTTTTTCACATCCTTCTCGACGTGTTGCTTTCGACGGATGAGCACAAATGGAGTAGTGCCCACTGCCCATAACAATCATCGAGTGAAAGGCATGCCAATTCGTTCATACGGAATCTGACGAGATAAATCTCTAAAGCTGTACGATCGATATCAAATCGATGCCAAGTTGGCGGTATTATAGTTAATTGGCAGCCAATTATAATTTGAATCAAGCCAATAACTTAAAAGTTAATCTGGTACAAATTGAAATGCATGTATACACTTATAATAACTTAATAGAGTGTGTTTTTCACAAATACAGTGGAGATTTAACTTAAAACAGTAAGACAACACACTGCCCAGAAATCCAGCCGAGCAAATCTCGAAAAAACACATAAAATCCAAAAAATTGTACTACTGTATGCTTGTAATACAGGCGTCCTTTATTACTTAATTACTGTTTGTTGTTTGAAATTCTTTGAAACAGTGATCGAGGTATATGAATTTAGTTTCACCGACAAATTTACACCGATATCGAAAGTCGATATGGCCTTGAAGTAGGCGAATTGCAAACGTAGCGCTCCCTCTTTCGCTGTAATGAAATAAGCTGGAGATAGGCTAACATTTCCCAGTGATTCAGGTCAGTATTCCGGAGTTTTTCTGCAGTCAGTGATCTTAGCACCTCTTCCAAAGTTCCCAGAGTTTAATATCGCCCACATTGTCGTGAGGAAGTAGAATGTTGTCTTTGTATGTTGCATGTCATACGTCATCATCCTCGCACTTGGAAGTCAGCAGGGAGTACCGGGACAACTGAGGGAGAAGATCATGACTATCAGAAAATGCCGGTTTTCAGAGCCTACAAATAGGGGGGGGGGGGTTCATCGGCCAATTGGCCGAAATTGGAAGGGGGGTCCAATCAAAAAACTCCCAGAGAGAAAGTTGCTTGCAACTGTTCTAAGAACACATCTGAGTACATTTGAAGACACTAATATTGAAATCACGAAAAAAATGTGATATTAAAGATAATTTAGATCATTTTCGTACAGTCTAGTACTTTTAGCAACTCATAGACCAGGATCATCCTACTGCTAACATCTCAATAGACCAATAGGTTCACCACGAGGTATTGAATATGTTCCAGTGGCAAGGAAAGTACTGGAGTACTTGAAAGGAAATCTCCTTGCATGAGGGCTCCTTTATTCTGATGAGAGGGCTTGCCAATTAAGACATCGGCACAGAGTCCTATAAGGAATCACTCACCCTGACTATTGGAACTAAAGTTGGCTTCCCAGAATTCTGTCAACCTCAAGGCCCTGCAACCAGTAAAATCCACTCCTGCTCCCACTTCTGGGGCCTTTCCACCACTAATTTCACATTTCCACAACTAATATTACCTCCTTCAACACCAGTGCTTCCTTCAGTTTCACCTCCTGTCTCCATTCTTCACCGTCCTTCTTCCCAGTACAGCCCTCTTTGCCCCAATTTAGCCCTAAAAGTGCCCCTGCTCATCTAGTCTCCCTGCCTCAGTGCCTCACACTAAAGTACCATGGATTCCTCAGCCCAGTCTCGCCTTAGCACCTTGGCCTCCTCCTCAACTTTCTCATGATCAGCCACTGCTCCTCAACTTCGTTCTGAGTCTTCTACCCAGTCTCCTCCTCAGTCTTTTCATCTTGTCCGGTAGCTCCTTCACAATGGATTGCTTGTCCATCCCAATCGAGTGTTGCAAAAACCACTAACTCCCCCTCCTGCTGCACACAGATCTATCCATCTACCTGGGTGCAAACCTTGGTGCCATGAAGAATGGCTTAGCCAGCTCATCATGGATATTGGATATGATAGTACATCTGGTCTCCAAGCTACAACAGATCCCTACCTTTACCAGATAGTCCCTCTATCTCTCTATTATAGGCACCTACTCATTGGAGATCCTATGATTAATGAGGGTCTCACTGGCACTGTTCACATCTGCTAAGGGGGAAGTTACACTGACCAGGTGCTTCCTCTGCTCAGAGCACCATAAAACCGGTGAAGGGACACTTGACCCCCCCCTCCAACATTACATCCCCTGACCTTACATCCTCTAACAAATTACACCCTCCTGGCCCCTACTTCAGTACTGCAAATCTGTAGAGGAAAGCGGGGGATCAAACATCACAGTTCGAGGATTCCTGCGACATTTGACCCCCCCGGCCCCCCTCTGATGTTACATTCCTCGATGATTCAACAGTCAACACAGATCAAACGCATTGATCTGCGGCTTATTTAAGGTTTTTAAGTGGGACTAATCTCTCCAGAACCAAGATGTTCCGTGTCACCAGAGGAGACGTGTTCAAGCCATCTGCCCTGGAAACAAGGAAGAACGAGGGGATCCAGATTCCAGATCCTCATCCGGAACTAATCCAGACCTACTGCTGACAGCTTCCTGGCTACGACTACATTTGTTATAGGGTTTTGAGTTTTATATGAGATCAAGTGTCTGGGGATCAAGTGTCGGGGGATCAAGTGTCGGGGGATGTAATGTCGGATGGTCAAATGTATTGCATGCCGCACTACACAAGAGGCCTAAGCCTATCTTAGGAATCATTGCAAACTATAAAGCCTTAGTACTTGAACAGCATAAACTATTTGGGACTGCTAGGCAGGGTCTCGTGAATGTCATCCATAGGTCATATACATGCAGGGAGACAGTCAATAGAATCGAGTGTTTCATACATGAACAGGAAATAGTTCCAGGCGTGGAATCAGGGAAAAGACAATATGACTATACTGGAATGGATTTATAAGACTATAAGAGAAGAACCTTGAACTTACCAAGGGTTAAAACTACATATCCTAGACCATTAACAACTTTCAAAAGTCTTACTTTCTCTGATTTCGGCAACATAAAACAGCATTACAGTATATAAATGTATAGAGCTTGGGTCTTCTTCAAGCACAATGGCAAATTTCGACAGTTTCAACGACCTTGATTGACACATTTGACACACCCCACCAATCAAATAAGCAGGAAAATGTCAGTTATAGAAATTGTAACAACTTTTTCTCTCACAACTTTCAACTATAATGCTTCTGGCCGAAACCCCGAAACCAGGGATGAAAAAGGGAAAAAACGGCCAAACGGCCAATTGGCCGAAACAGCAAATTTTTAAGACGGTTGGCCGTTGGCCGGTGGACCCCCCCCCCCAATTTATTGCGTGTCTACGGTACTGTTATGTGGTCGGAGTACACTTCGACTGAAAAAGCGCATACAAATTAGGATCGGAGATTTAGTGCGATCCGTAAATTACATTCTTCAGTTAGGGATTAATTGCAATGTTGAATGTGACAACGCATCGAAGTGAGAGTTGAGGCAAGAGATTGAAAAAAAGGAGCGGTCCTACAAATTTTGTTAAACTGCAGTGAACAGAATGCTATTATTTCAAACTACAAACCCCATTACAGAAGTTCTATACTATGTTTCCTTAATTGGTAAGCAAAAATGATGCGCATAGAAAGGATAGAAGACCGATCATTGCATCGGTAATATGTGGTTGTTGAAAACCCACGGTGGGGTACCTATAAAGCTATAAGGGGGGGGGAGTTTCACTGTCCCAATTTACTTTTTTTTTGAGTTTGGGACTGGTTTTTGGGACAATTGGGACAACTGTGACATTTGGGACAAACAAAAATTTGAAAAAATCAGTCATTTATCATTTTGTACATTGATTCAAGACCATTGAAATGAATGTTCATGCTAGTATACTAAGTTCATATTTTGGTTGTGTTTGTTTGCAGTGGTTAAGTGTTCCCACTTCCCTATCCCAAAATTTATGATGGGAAAAAGACAGTAGCAGTTGCAACGCAGCAAGTGCTGCTTTGTAACAGGCTATGAGACAAAAACACTAAACTGCCACTCAAAAACACAATCATTTGAATCCCAGTTGTTTCTGTCATTTTTGTCCCAAATGTCCCATTTGATCCAGTCCGCATTTACTTTTTTGAGTCCCATTTGTTCCACTTTCTCTGTCCCATTTGTCCGTTGGAGAAGCTTTCAGATTGCAGTTTGTTTTTGTAATAAAGTTTTTTCGAGTGCTGGGACTACAATAAATCCATTAAAAGTGTTTGAAATCATTATTTTGGAATTTAAAAAAAAACCTTTTTTACAACCCTTTTTATAACCTCTGCTTTTTACTGATGAGTACACAATGCCGTAAAAATGTACAAAATCGAAAGATTCGATTGTTACCTTTGATTGATATGTTGAGATGATGATGCTGTAGCTCTGTAGGCAGTGTCAGACTCGAGCAGTTCCATGGTTCATCACTCATAAGATTGTGGGTCAGATGCACGATGGCATGTCACCAACCACCAAGCATCACAATGATCCTTATATCTGAAACAGGAAGTTATTTATAGCAAGGTATTTATTTTTAACCATCAAACGTCATAATTTAAATGAATTTTGACTACTTTTCCATTTTTAGCATCATTACCTCTAATAAACCTTTGATAGGAAAAAGAATGTTATAGTTTCAACACACAGCAACTGTCACTGCAAGAAGTGACATTGCAGTGTTTCAACGTTGAAACTGTCATGTTCTTTCTCATATCATTTAGGGATTATCACATATTACATAATCACTCAGGGGGATAGGGGTTTCCTAATGATTACGTTACATGTTGTTTTAACAAATAAAACTACTGTAAACTTGATTACAAGGGGGAGGGGGGGGTTGAAATCGGCCAAAAATTGATTACGTAATATGTGAACGATCCTTTAGGTCGTGAGGTAAAGAGAACTAAACTGCCTCATACAAAAACAACCAAATCCTTCTGATTCTTCAAACAAATATCAGCTTTTTTCAGAGCAAGCCTGACTTGGCCGTTTGGTTTGCAAATTCTCTTCCATTGCACTAATCCTTGTATATGTTGTCAGGTTTTTTAGTCCCGTTTATCTCTGATGCTTTCACCTCAAATTTCACATTCGACCCACATTCATTTCCCTGTCCTTTCACTTTTTGTTCATTCAATCTAATGATCATGTGTTATACAGGACCCTAAAATTGATTACATGAGTAATGTGTTCAACAATACCTAAGTTGTGGCTTCAAAAAAACGGTTTCAGAATTCAGATACATCATCTGTATCTGTAAAATAATGATGTCTTAACAGGTTTCAGATTTGTCTTGGTGCCCACCCTCAGCAGAGTCAGCACAACCTAAAAGCCTCATTAATATAAAGTTAATGTAGTAGAGTAAGATGGACCTATATATTATTTGAATGTGCAGTAAAAATTGAAAATTGAATTGAATTGAAATGAAAAAAATAAAAATTGTTCAATAGAAATTGTAATTTGACCACTAATTTGTTGATGGTTTAGAAAAAGTAAAATGAATTAGTAGGTATTTATGAATAAATCATGATGTCTCAACCTAGCTTACTTACCAGTTGTGGAATGTGGAGTCATCAGAATGCTCTGGATCTGACTCCAAAAACTCTGCTCACATCTGTAATAAGAAGTAATCAGGTATTATCCAGACATAATCAATAGATGAATAATAATCCAATCAGCCTCTATATAGTTTCATGTTTCCATAATATTACATGCTCTCAAACTCCAGTTACAAAGTTAAAAGAATCAGGTTGATATTATATAATTGACAAATATAGTAATCATTTTTTGGATAGTAATTTGCACCTGGATGAAAGATCAAGAAGTGCGACCCAGGATCAACACGAGTTTCCCAGGATCATGGAGTGGGACCGGGATTCATTTAAATGAGTCCATCTTGATACTTCTCAGTGTGTGATGTGTCTACTGTCCAAGGATCAAAGATATTTCCTATGATCTAGGAGTATTTCCCCGGATTTCCCAAGATCAAAGAGACAATCTCAAGATCAAGGATTGTTTAAAAAAGCAAGGAGTCTGTCACTGGATTGTTCAATGTTCCACAGGAACAAGGATTCTGCTCAGGATCAAAGATTCTGTCCCAGTATAAAGGATTGTTCCCAGGATTAAAGAGTGTGTCCCCAAATCAAGAAGTAGTTCCCAAGATCAGGGATTCTTCTTAAGATAAAGAACACAGTCCCAGGGTCATCAAGGATCATATCCCAGGATCAAGAAGTGTGAAGCGGGATCAAGAAATTTATCCCAGGATGGAGGAGTGTGTATCAAGATCAAGGAGTCTGTTCCAGGATCAAAGAGTACTCCACAGGATCATCAAAGTGTTACTTAATTTCATAGAGTTTTTGTTGAAATTTGCATTACCTTTCTACATAACATCTGATCAACACATGTACACACATGTAAGGATTGTGTTCCACTACCTGGGAGATGGGAGTGTGTAGCTGGATCAAAGAGTTTGTCCAGGATCAAGGAGTGTGCAGCTGGAACAAGGAGTTCATTCTTGGATGAAGGACTAAACATCTGGATAAATGCTTCGAGATCAAAGATTCTGTCCTAGGATTAAGGATTATCAAGGGGTGTGTCAAAAGCTGCAGAGGTAAGGAAGAAGAAAAGGAATGCTGGAGTGATTTAGCTGGACATAGGTATTATCTTGATGGTCCATAATCTAAGGTAGGATGATTAGTTACAACAAGCATGCAAGAATTTATTCTATCAATACTATGAAAACTTCAGTCAAAAGCTGCTACAACATTGACTTTTCGTTGCGGGGGCGTGTCGAACTAACGCGTGCGCGGCGTTCTTGTGCGCTGCGTATCCGTGCGCGGCTTCCAGGTTGCGCCTGACAGGTAGTACAAATGTTTTCGCGCGTTACGCAAAAACATCTGTACTACGCTTGACAGTAGACCTTACGACCCTTGCCACACTGCCGCAGTGCCACACTGCCACACTCGAGTGTGTGGCAAATATAGTGTGGCACTGTGGCAGTGTGGCAGATTTTACCGTCCTGCCACACTATTTTACGCTTTTTGCCACAGTGCCGCACTGCCACACTGAAAATCAGTGTGGCAGCCACACTGCCACACTCCGTTGTTCGACCTTACGAGGAGTGTGGCAGTGCCACACTGCCACACTGCCACACTTCGAATTTTTTTCTCTTGATTGATTCAATGCTAGTAATTTATTGAGTTATTGACCCAGATATAGCTGGTCCTTGAGGACCTGTTTGACTTTTGATGAAATCTGGACACAAGAGTCGGTTGAATTTAAGACCAGATGTGATAGATAAGATCAATAATAATAGATAAGATAGACTGAAAACATTGAATAATTATTACCATTTTATGCACAAAATAGCCTCGTAATCGCATTTGAAGTCATATAAAACACGATGGCTGGGTCAATAAGTGATTAACAAAGGTTTGTTTCATTGATTTTCATGAAGATTTATGAAGAAAAGAGAAATAACTTGCCATTTTTAGATGGCGTGTAACCAGCGTGTGCGGAATTTTGCTAGGGCGTACTTTAACGATGTTTTCCGAATCATTACTCGAGTAAAATTATGGTAATGACGTCATTTTGAAACATCGTGGTGTGTTACTACTACAACTAGGGATTATTTTCATCGATGTACGTCGGTACATGCTAATTAGAGCAAGCTAGTGTATCATCGCTCCTTCTTTCCTTAATCCTTAAACAAACATTCCAATCTATATATGTCACCAGATTGCGGTAATACTACTGATATTGATGATCATATTACAATCACTTGAAAGATAGTGTGGCAATTAAGCTCGTAAGGTCAACACTGCCACACTTGCTCAATAAACGTGCTGACCTTACAGCGAGTGTGGCAGTGTGGCAATAAAAAATCTGCCACACAGTGTGGCAATGTGGCAGTGTGGCAAATGAGTGTGGCAGTGTGGCAAACGAGTGTGGCAGTGTGGCTGCCACACTGCTCGTAAGGTCTACTCACGCTTGAGTCGGCACGATATGCCCCACACAAGAACGCCGCGAACGTGAAGTTTGCACTGTCTCCACGATTGTACTTGCTTTGATAGCATGTTTCAAGCAGCATCCTCACCACAGTTTTATTTGAATTAAACGTCTGTCTTAGTTAATATTCATTGTGACTTTAAAGAGGAA
>WFMF01001092.1:0-11614 GCA_011033025.1 Beroe forskalii | reverse complement strand
ATTGTCAGATTCTAAATCCCTGGCAAGTTGTGATTTCAGTTAGATTTGGAAATGTATGAAATCTATTGCAGTCTATGCCTCACTGACAGGGGTGTTGTAGCGTCTTCAAGTTATGAAATTGTCGCTTGTATAAGAAATAAGCAATAGATTAGGTCTCTTGACATAAGGGACGCTGTTAAATGAAGTCTTTCAAACGTTTAAAGCTGTCCAGAACGGTGCACCCTGCAGACAAACCCCATATGTATACGCCTCTTGTTGTAATGAAGCTACAATGACGGGTTTGAATTGAATTGAATTGTTGCGGCTAATGGTTTGGAATGAGCGGTTGTAGCTCCATGTCAGGGTTTTCTGGTTTGGGTTTTGAGTTATGTCCATTGTCCTACCATCGTCTAGAACCTTGGGAACATGCACTAAGTAGTCATGCGGTATGAGCGACGTGCGTCATGCATGTGTGACGCACTGGTATGTGAGACACAGTCAGAAACACGCACTGTGGCGTATTGGTATTTGGTATTATTTGATGAAGTAGTATGAGACACGCGGTGTGACACAATTCTCTGTCTCGCGGTGTAGCTTGTATACTGTGTACCTCTTACATACAATGCTTTAGCATTACAGTCAACAAACCTTTCACTGCCGGTAGCTCAAAAGCGAAAGTTAACTCCTCAGCTTCCCACAATCACGCCTTCTACCACGTTTGAAATCCGAGAACAGTAAATAAAGTCTGTACGTGTCCTGATAATGTTCCGGTGTACGTTGGAATGATAATGTGACACACGGTCATGTGTATTGCATAATCTCATGTTATGGAGTGTGTATACTGTGTATTACAATGTACACTGACAAGTTTAGATGTTAAACATCTAAACTTGTCAGTGTACAATGTACAAGAGTTGACACTTACAACTGAGTGAGCTGTGAGCAGCAATGTTATGTACCGCTAGCAAGGACACACATTATGTGGTTAAGTTATTTTGCGAATCTGCTAAAAACGAGTCGTTTTATATTTTGGATTGACTAACTTATATATTTGTTAAAACAATCAAAATTTTCTTTAATTTACAGTCGACTATCACACTCTGAAGATTGTTAAAAAGAGTTAGTCTGTAAGACCCCAGCTAATCGTGACATGACGCGTCAGGTCACGCGTCACTTGTTGTGAGCTATTGTGACGTGACGCGTCACGGTTAGTTACAACAAGTGACGCGTCACGTACTTGGAGAAAAATTCCATCTAATCGTGACATGATGCTAGTACTAGGTAAACGGATGCCTTTCCTACTGACACTCAAACTATGGCTGACACAAAGATATGGTAGTTTTATGATGTGGCGGTTGATTCAGAGTAGAATTGTCATGTAATCATTGCATGATGTGCCAGACAACTATCCCCATAGGAAGCATTCTCTGATGAGTTCCAACCAGCCCAAATCAAGCAATCATGCTGCAATCCTTTTCCGATGAGGTTTGCGTAGACTGTAGAAGATAGGTGCGGTATAAAACCCCTCCAATCTGGTGACAGTACTGTTCAAACTGTCATCTCTATAAATCTCTACTTTGGAGTATGGATACTCCTCCCCACTACTCTTCCCATGATGATGAATACTACATTGCCCCCCCCATCTCCTGTTCACGTTGTCCGGACAATCCTGTTCACGTTGTCCAGACAATCTGTGGCTTTCGGAGCGAAAATCAATGTTTTTTCGCTCCAATGGCCAAAGAAATTGGGTTCTGACTCAAAATTTTGGGCAATATCATATGTGCGAAATTTTGTTTCAAAGCAGTTCTGAAAATTTCACGTGGAATTATCACAGAATGTAAAATACACTTTTGCAAAAGCGCATACTTGAGATATGAGCGATATTGCGGATTTTTAAAGGTTTTATGGGTTAATTTATACAAAAAAGGTCCAGTTCACTTATAAATTTGTTTGTCTATCATTTTCGACCTGAATGAGGGGCAAAACAAATTTGAAGCTCATATCCCCAAAAATGTGGCCATAATGCCCTAAATAGGCCAGCGCCACTTTAGTGCCCGCGCTTCGCATCTCAAAAACTTTGTAATTTTTCATTACTTTCTCATTTTGGAATACGAATACTTACACTAAAATGATCGGAATGCCGATACGAAATTTCGAGTTTGGACCCCATTTTGCTCCGAGACCTCACATGAGCAAGGTTGGGCTACAGTCCACCGTCAAAATGTTGGTACATGTCCTGGCCAACCTCCCCCTTTCAATTGTGTATGATAGGCTTTTGCCATGCTAAGATTAAACACGAAAATATCACTCTAGAATATTGTATTTCTATTCTCATATGGCTGGGCATTAATTTCCCGATTAACTTACTTTGTTCCATTTCATCATCGAAAAATTGAATTAGCTCCACTTGAAGAAATTTTTGATTCTCTGGCAACTCAGGCTCATTATCCGTTGTAACCTGACGACTGTTACTCAGTACCATCAAATGATTCACTGAGTATCATTTGATTGTACATGTGTACAATGGCCCACCTGTACAGTGTACAGGTGGGCCATTGTACACATGTACAATCAAATGATACTCAGTCAACGTTTTACAGTGTATTCATTGTCACTGCTGTACAATAGTGGCCCTATTGAGAGAATGTATCACTCGCTATATCTGTACAGCCATTGGTATAGAAGCTATAGCATGTATATTGTATACTGTATACTGTAAAGGTATACATCGTTTACTCTATAAGGGGGGGTGTCACTGTCCCAATTGTCCCAAACTCAAGAAAAAGTGAATTGGGACAGGGACAAATGGGACATTTGGGACAAATGGGACAGAGAAAATGGAAGAAATGGGACTCAAAGAAGTGAATGCAGACTGGGACAATTGGGACAAATGGGACAGAGAAAATGGACCAAATGGGATTCAAAAAAGTGGATGCAGACTGGGACAATTGGGACATTTGGGACAAATGGGGCATTTGGGACAATTGAGACAAAAGTGACAGAGACAACTGGGGCTCAAATGATTTTGTTTCGCAAACAAACACAACCAAAATATGTACTACTTTCAATTTAAATTTCAGTAGTAGGAATATAACTTTCATTTCAATACTTCAATGATAGAAAAACTTAGATCAATGTCAAAAATGATAAATGGCTGATTTTTTTCAACTTTTTGTTTGTCCCAAATGTCCCAGTTGTCCCAATTGTCCCAAAAACCAGTCCCAAACTCAAAAAAAGTAAATTGGGACAGGGACAATTGGGACAGTGACACTCCCCCCTATAAGTAACGAGCAAAATGTGCAGAGGGGATGTTTGTGCATAACATGAACATACAATTGTGAGAGGTCTATCAATCACTAATAACGGAAGAAATGGAAGGACAATCGATAGAATTGTTGTGATACTGATACTATTCAAACTTTCAAATGCCATGTGTACTATGAAGTTTGCATTGGCCGGTTAGCTTCGGTGGACGGTGATTCAACATTTGTTCTAAATCCCCAAAGCTTCATTACCCACATGAAAAGGAGCGATAAAGATTTTGGGTGTGAAATGGAAAGTGGAGGCTGCATGAAATTCAATGATTCAACATTTGTTCTAAATCCCCAAAGCTTCATTACCCACATGAAAAGGAGCGATAAAGATTTTGGGTGTGAAATGGAGAGTGGAGGCTGCATGAAATTCAATGATTTTGCGGTTTGGCAGGGGGATCAACCAGAAGGAAACGAAAGTTTTAGATGACAATCTTATTTCTTCGAGAAAATATTGGTAGTTCGTGGGGTTGTTCGAATTTTTCAAATTCAGCGGGACAGTACGCAAAGGGGTATGTCTTTGAAAGGGGAACGTCTATAATTCAGTTGGACCCAGCCATAGCACCAATGAGATTATTCAACAGTCGCTCACTCTACCTACCCCTCCCTGCGTATAATCCAGCCCTTGTGTGATCCCCGCCCTTGTGTGATCCCCGCCCTTGTGTGATCCCCGCCCTTGTGTGACCCCCGCCCCCCTTATGTGACCCCCGCCCTTGTGTGACCCCGCCCTTGTGTGATCCCCGCCCTTGTGTGATCCCCGCCCTTGTGTGATCCCCGCCCTTGTGTGATCCCCGTCCTCGTGTGACCACCGCCCTCGTGTGACCCCCGCCCTTGTGTGATCCCCGCCCTCGTGTAATCCCCGCCCTCGTGTAATCCCCGCCCTTGTGTGACCACCGCTCTTGTGTGATCCCCGCCCTTGTGTGATCCCCGCCCTTGTGTGATCCCCGCCCTTGTGTGATCCCCGTCCTCGTGTGACCACCGCCCTCGTGTGACCACCGCTCTTGTGTGATCCCCGCCCTTGTGTGACCCCCGCCCTTGTGTGACCCCCGCCCTTGTGTGACCCCCGCCCTTGTGTGACCACCGCCCTTGTGTGACCCCCGCCCTCGTGTGACCCCCGCCCTTGTGTTATCCCCGCCCTTGTGTGACCTCCGCCCTTGTGTTATCCCCGCCCTCGTGTGACCTCCGCCCTTGTGTTATCCCCGCCCTTGTGTGACCCCCGCCCTTGTGTTATCCCCGCCCTTGTGTGACCTCCGCCCTTGTGTGACCCCCGCCCTTGTGTGACCCCCGCCCTTGTGTGATCCTCGCCCTTGTGTGACCCCCGCCCTTGTGTGATCCTCGCCCTTGTGTGACCCCGCCCTTGTGTGATCCCAGCCCTTGTGTGATCCCCGCCCTTTTGTGACCCCCGCCCTTGTGTGATCCCCGCCTAACACAGTGTCGTATTCCAGGTGATCGCTAAAGCGTGTATATTCCTCTCTGCTAAGGTTGAGGAGCAGCCTCGTCGGCTGGAACACGTTATTAACACTGCTCACTTTATCCTCAATACCGGCACCCCTTCCAACCCCAGAGTTTACCAAGCCCTCGACCTTCACAGCGACGTAAGGATGAATAGTTTTATGGCATTGTGCTGATCTATTAACTTTCCTAAGAATCGATTGAGTGATTTCTGATTTCTCTCTGTATTCAAATGATTTCTTTGTGTAAGGATAAGGAGTAATGACGATATTGCAGTTGATATTCAACTACCAAGATGAGCTCACTGTTTTCCTGTTCTATTTCCTGTTTGCGCTCACCGCCCAACATTAACAGTTAACTCACTGTATGACCTAACTCCTAATATGCTGTGTTAAAATACAGTGTAGATGACGTAATCTTATCCCCTAATTTCTTCAGGAATACAAGAGAGAAGTAGAGGAGCTCATCAGAAATGAAACTATTATACTTCAAACCCTGGGTGAGCATAAGATAGCGTATTCTCTTATGATCGTCCCAGGTTTTGCTAAAAAGGAAGAACGTGACCATTGAAATTTGAACTGGAATTACTATCACGACAATGAATTGCGTACAAAGGTCGTCGGTTTGCTTAAAGGTGAACTGCTGTGAAGAGGTAAGCCGTGTGTTGGACTCAACATATTTTAGATTTTTAAATGTACCCGGCAGTCAACCGAGTTTTTTTGTTCACGATAACTTCTTGCCACTTCGTAAAAAACATCTTTTTTAACTAGCAAAATTTTGCAGCGGACCTGTAAAAGCAAACCATCTCTCACATTTACTGGGGTAAAATTCGCGCGCGCTTTCTTGGCGCGTATTATAACATGTGTTCTTCAAATCACACCATCGTTCATTTTACCGGGAATCTAAAATGAAAATGAAAGACAGCAGTTTTAAAGAAGTACATTATCAGTCCTTATTTAACTGGCCCAAATTTACCTCCAACCTTGGTCCAATGTCGGTTGAAAAACATCTTTAGTTGGTGTCATGAAATGCAAAAAATATCCGTATCAGTGTTTTGAAGGCCTATAAAACGCCATAGTTCACGTATTTAGTTATGAAAACTCCACTCGTTTGACCCTTTTGCTTGTTTGACCCCCTCCAATCGTTGGACTTGATTAACCTCGACCCCCTCCGGCCTCCGCTCGTGTGACCCCCTCCAATGGTTTAACCCCCTCCACTCGCAGGGTTTGAGGTGACTGTGGACCACCCTCACACCCACGTGGTGAGAGCTGTGCAACAGCTGAAAGGTGAGAACTGAACCTTCGTCTGAAAAACTTATCTCATTATTCTCACGTTCATGAGCTGATTGAATGCCTGATATAGTTGCAACCATCTCCTTCCGTACTCGTCGCAAACCTGTAATTATGTGGTCCCATGTCTGCAGTGTTGAACGGTCCCTCGAATGAGGGCGCCCTGTCGAGTAACGGTGGTACGCCCTATCTCAACGACCTGGCTCGTTCCTCCTACTTCATGGCGACGCAAAGTCTCCACCTCACGACCTTCTGTCTGCAGTACAAGCCCAATGTGGTGTCTGCTGTCTGTATCCACATAGCGTGCAAGTGGACCAGTTTCGAGGTAAGTTCATACATACGATGTAGATTTTAATTTACCATTCAAACTGGCAGTTTCCAACTTTACCTTCCAAAACCCGGTATGGTTTTTATATTTTTTGTATCTTTAAATGATAATTCTAGTAAATACTTGGCAAATAATTCCGAATATGTTCCACTTCTGGAAATTATCTGAATAACTAAAGTGTTCAGTCTCTACCTAGTTATTATTTTCTAAATTAAGATTTACATACTTAAGTTGCCATTGATTAATGTTTTTCCATGTCGAAAAGGTTTAAGTTAAAAGTTAACTGCACCAATTTGCTCCAAATAATGGAAATCGACTGGCTATTTCAAATACAAGGGCTATAATTCTTGCACTTCAAACCACTTCACCCAAACAAAGCACTCAATTGTGTGTCCTTGCTGTTTGTTGGGACCCCATGCATTGTTTGTCTGGGGTTTGTCCGTTCCAAGCTTACTAATGACCTGCTTATCGGTCTTCAGATCGATCATCCAGAACCAGAGAGAAATTGGTGGGAGCTATTGGGACCCGATATTACCATCGACCAGCTCAATTGTAATTAATTAATTGATTGTTTTAATTGATTAATTACGGATTAGAGATTAGGAAATATCGAGTAAACGGCAAGGATTCTGGGAATGGGCATATAGCTTTGTTTTAAGTGCGCAATTTTTAAAAGAAACTAAATCAAGATGCCCCATTGTTATTAATGAGCGAAATTTCACCAAGTCTAAATTTGCAGTTTTAAACAACTTACCAAAATTATTTTTCAGTGGTTATCCAGCGAACGAATCCACGTTGTTTACTCTGTATTTTTAAAATTGCAACTTTTATTGCTAAGCTACTTATTTTGGGTTACTATCCTAGCCACAAATCTTCGCTAACACCGCTTCATTTCAGTGATCGCCAATGAATTTTTGAAGATATTGGAAAATACCCCCACAAAGTTGAAGCAGAAGATGGTCAGGGTAAGTCTAATCCTACAAACATGAATCAGGGCGAATATCTTTCAGTTTATTCACATCTCTGTTAATATGCTTTCTTATTCCAGCCGTTTTTAGTTCACCTTCTTTCATCCCTATCTTGCAAATGACAAATGTTGAATATGCATCTTGAAGAAACCCCACTACCTCAGCCCCCACAAGTTGGGAATCCAATCAACACGAAGAGAGAAGCTTCCAAACGACCTCGGGCAGATGGGGATCAGAGGGTGAGTGATATTTGCAAATCAAACAAGTGATAATTGGGCAAATTGATTTTCCACCCAAGATTTTATTGTAGTATTGTAATGTAGCGGTACAAGTAATAAAAGATTCGGTACTGGTTGCCCTGCCTGTCATTCATGACATCCAGTGTTCGAGTCTCGGGGAAATCTTCACTCACAAAAATGGTGAACGTTCCAAGCTATCCTTGGTAGTCCACCTTTTCTGATTCTCATACTACTGATATGCAAGCCTAGGACGCATTTCATTGGGTGTAGCTCGTTTATGGTTCTAAATTAATTAGATTCTATTCGCTATGTAAAATGATTGGCCAGTGTCGGTCTATTGGAAAAAGATTCCAACTTTTTAAAAGATGGTGATCAGAGGGGCGGACACGGTGGACCGCAGAAGTCCGAAGGAGAACCCCGGTCAGCCATGGAGAAACTCGTGAGCGATAAACTGGACATCCTTATCGGCAGCTCAGCATCGCGAACCAAATCAAATGGGTCCGGGGCTACGTCCCACAAAACTGAAGAAAGTCGTGGGAATCACGAACTTGCAGCAGATCACAAGCGACCCCAGGTTGTGCCGCACAGTAGGACCCATGATCATCGTAAGGTTTCGCCCCATGTGAACAAAGATCAGCTGAAAGCGCCCCCTCATTTGAGCAAGGAGCAACACAAAACTCATGCTCACCTGATGAAGGAGCAGCAACACAAGTTGTCTCCCCTGGTCAAGGACCAGTTCAAATCGTCACCCCACCTCGCCAAAGATCACCGCGCATCCCCCCATTTGTCACGGGTGAATGAAGACCGGAGAGCTTCCCCTAACCTCGGTAAACCCGTCGACAAATCTCTCCCGCCTCCGATCAAACCTACCGAACACAGACACGAACAACGGCCCTTGTCAGCTCGTGAGCTTGAGCACCGGAGGGAGGTAGAGCGGAACAAACAGATGCTCAAGAAACCCCGGGTAGACCAGCAGCACCTGAGATCTGAGCACGGGCGAGATGCGAACTTAAAGAAACTGGAGCAACGGATGAAGAGCGAGCAGTTGGACACCAGGACTCCGGTGATTATCAAACAGGACGCCCCAGATGCGAAGAATTCGGGCGAATTGGCGGAGTCCCCGCCACCTCCCCCACCGCCCCCTCCTCCTCCACCACCACTCCAGCGCGCGCCGCGCACCCACTCGAGCGAGCGGATGCGGTACAACCTGCCTCCCCCTCCCCTCCATAGGCAATCAGATCACGTGAAACCTCCTGAACCTAGAAACTCTGGATGAGGATTATTAGGAATGGTTTTGTCGGTGAACGAAATCCTGAGAAAATTAGAAAAATCAAAGGAGAAATTGAAATGCTGCTGTGCTACAAATAGTCATAGTTATGTTTTGAATTAAGTATAATTTACTTTTAACCTAGTATTATGTACTTCGGGCTCGATCCGAATAAATGTATAAAATCCTTGATGAAATTATGAAAGCCAGTGCTTATGTTTTGATGAATAGGGTAGCAATATTGAAGATGATGGAAATGGTAATTTTGACATGTTACAGAGGAAATGCCTCGATATTGTGTTTGAACACACATGATTCATTACGATGCTGTTAAGTTGTTAATTCAGACCCTCCAATATTATTTCTTTGTTATAAACTGTTGTTTAGAATTATTCAACTTTTTACAGAAATTATCCATTTTACTGCTATGTGTGCTCATCAGTCAACAGCAAAGGTAGTAAAAGAATTGCCAAAACCCCGTAATAGTGATTTTTACGCTGATTCGATTTTTGCTCCCTCCCCCTCGTCCGTACTTCAGCAACCCCTCCCACCTGGACGTCGCATTTTTCTTGAAAATCTTTTGGGTCGTCATTTCTGGGCCAGAAATTTCACGATTTTTCGGCCATTATATGGGGCCATCCAGAAATGAGCTCATCACTTGGGTATGTATGTATGTTTTGGAAATGATGAGGTAGTATGTATGTAGGTTTGCAAAATGATGAGCTCATCACTTAGAGGCGAATTTTTGACATCAACCGCTCGTTGGAAAATTGGACCAATGTTGGACCTAAATTACAATTTAGTTGATCTAACTTAAATTGCAGAGGTGACGTCCCTTCAGCCTTTCATATTGCATGAGTGACGTAACATAAATCTTAAAATGATGAGATGAGGTTGGGGTATGTATGTATCTTTCCCAAAAGATGAGGTAGTATGTATGTATGTTCAAAAAAGGCCCATTTTTGATGAACTCATTTCTGGATGGCCCCTATACCCCTCCCTCCACTTGTCCGTAAACTTCCGCATTCCAGAAGCCCCTTCACCCTTCTGGACGTCCACATTTTTCCCTAAAAATCTTTTCAGTCATCAATTTTGAGCACGAGATTTCACGATTTTCTTGTGAAATACCAGTCAAATCCACCGAAATTTCCGTGAACTGCCGACGTCCGCATTTGGCCATACATCCCCCTATCTCCGGGTTGGCCAGACTCCCCTCTCCCCTGATTTTATTTTATTTGACTGATGAGTACACATGCGGTTTTTATCTGACGTCGTCAGGACAAAAATCGGTCTCAAGAGAACGATCGCGATCGACATGCCACGCAATGCAAATCGAATCGGTTTTCCATTCATCGCTGTGCACTGCACTGTGCAGTGCATTGTGCACAAGAATTGAACACGATTTTGAAACTGGATTTGTTTGGAATTAATTTAATTCAACAGCAAATCAGATCGACGCTTTCCTGTTGAAGCGGTGTATATACTGCTGTTGAAGCGTTTATTAATACGCCATCAGAACAAATTACAGTTTTGTGGAAATTCAGACACCGATCAGATGTGGCGAAATTTCTGAAATGTGAATCATGCGCGCGCATCACTAGGAATTAAAATAGGGAGTGATGCGCGCGGCATTTATAGATCGAAGTTAATTAAATTTTTGCGCGAACTTCGATATACATTTTTAATCGCGCCTTCCAAAAAAGACTTTTTAAAAATTTTCGTCCAAAAGTGTACCAAGAATACTGCGGAAAGTAAGGATTTTGGTACTGCACTATTTTTCGAAAACTGCACGTCAAATTTTAAAGAAACTTTCCATTTGAGTCAAGCATTACCCAGAACATATAAAAACGTCAAACGATTGGTAGTTCTATGTGCTAATTTTCGAACGAGGGCAATATCATGTCATATCAATCTTAGAAGTATAAACTCGTTACTTGCGTTGCAAAGTTTTAGAATTAAAAATAATATACACAAAGTAACAAAAGTATATCAATTTGTAAGTTTCCAGCTTGAAATCAACATGTATGATGTGTGCCGAACGCATATAATATTCAATAATATACGAAACACAAAAGCAGTCAAAACCATAGCAAATTCGTGTTAATCATTGCACCAAATAAAAATTCATTCAATATTCCATAATAGTTAGTTCAATGTCTGTCCATTCTTAGCCTCGTTTACCTACTCCAAACTTCTTTTCTGTCATAGCCTCTGGCTTAGCCCGGTTCAATACCTGATATGGATTAAATGTTAGACACCTAATTTTCATAGTCCATTCATGAAAGAGCTTTCATTTCCAGTACAATTGGACATTTAATTTTGATAAACAAATCTTCCACAATTAACATTCATCTAATTAGAATATTTCGAGTTGTCAGCAATAAAATGTGGGTACCTTCAGGAACTCGGAAGTTTTGCTCCTCATCCTTGGTGGAGGTAGGCCTTGCTGCACTTGATGTGGTAGTGGAGGTAGGTCCTGAACTGGTGGATCAGGTTTATGGTGTTCTCTCGGTTAGCAGCACTCGTGTGACGGTCGTACAGCACAAACGTTACGAATCTGGGAGGTAAAACGTGGATTATACGTATATTGTACAATGTAAAATCCGTGCAATTTAGTACAATGTAAATTCTTACAGAATGGACAATAGACAAATATCGATGTAACAAAATTACAAATTTTAACATTGAAATCGCAGCAATGGAATACAAATTATCTTATTCAAGGTTGTCAAACGTTGAAATCTCATACAACAAATTAACCTAAATAACGAGTATCATCAT
>WFMF01001091.1:0-11695 GCA_011033025.1 Beroe forskalii | reverse complement strand
GTGCCTTTTCCCATGTTAATAGTGATATAATAGTGCTGTTATTTCAAACCCCGCTCTTGCATTGATAGTTTTTTTTTTTGCCACAAGAACTTTCCGTCTGTTTTAAAATTCTTTGAAGATTTATACTCAAACTTTCAACATTTTCTAGAAGAGCAAATTTTCAAAAAGCTCCTGAGAATGAATTGGTATTGATTTAAATGGATATAACGCAAAGTGAAGTAATTGCCCAGAATAGAAAATCTGACCCAAATTGCTCTCCAGGTATTATAAATTGATACACGTATGGATTGGGGATGCTATTTTGAGTGGTGCCGTGGAGTGTGGACACTAGACATATCCATGAGGGAATTTAAATTTTACTTGCAACACAAGAAGTGAAATAGCCCATGTCAGTGTCAACTTGCAACATGCTGGAGGATGGAAGTCAAGCTACTAATACAGTACTACAGTTATACAAACTTTACCATGGGCTTTCCTTGAATTCACAGTTTATCGTGTTGATTCGGGTTGTTTGGGGTTGATTTGCTTTTTCTGTGTTGGTGATTCCGATTGTTTCGGGCTGATTTGCCTTGTTTCGCTGTTGTGGGTTGATTCAACTTTGTTTCGCCGAAACAAGAAAATTCGCCGATTTGTTTGTTTTCGCCGATTCGCTTGTTTCGGTTGATTTGTTTGTTTCGAAGTGTTTCGCCTTGTTTCGGCGAAACAAGCTGAATCAACCCACAACAACCCGAAACAAGGCAAATTAACCCGAAACAAGCGAATCAACCCGAAACAAGCGAATCAAGTTCAACCCGAAACAAGCGAATCATCTGAAACAACCCCGAATCGCCGAATCGACATGAAACTACAAGCAGTTTTGGCATTTTCCGTTTGTTTCGCTGATTCGCCTTGTTTCGGGTTGGTTCAGCTTGTTTCGCCTTGTTTCGCTTGATATGGCAGCAAAACACGAAACAACCCGAAACAACCCGGAATCAAGCCAAAATTTTACTAAAACTTAAAATTTGAACAACTCGAAACAATTCGATATGTTGAAATAAGCTGAAACAAGCCGAAACAAGTGGAAAAATGCAAACTGCTTGTTTCGGGTTGTTTCGGGTTGATTCGCTTGTTTCGGGTTGTTTGCTTGTTTTGCTTGTTTTCGCTTTTCACTCGTTTGCCTTGTTTCGAAGGTTTTTGGGTTGGTTCGGGGTGGTTTCGGGTCGTTCCGCTTGTTTCGGCTTGTTTCGGGGTGGTTTCGCTAGTTCCTGCTTTTAGTATCTACGTATGTTATTGTCAAAACCCTTTTCAACAAGAACAGCCTCAATTTTGGCGATTTCATGTTGTAATAACTCAGCCATTTTTGAATGAATTGATCTCAAATTTGAAACTCCGAGCGCGCGCACAGCGAAGGCGCGAAAACTCAATTTTCAATCGATTTGATCGTCGGGAAGGTTCCGTAAAAAAATTTGAAATTTGGCGAATCCACAAAAACATATATATGGGGGCTGGCAAGCGCAGCGATGCGTACGCATCGCGTGTGCGATTTCAGTGCGAATAAGTTGTCATAACTTGGGCATCTTTTATCCAATCGATCTGAAATTTTGACAGTTGCACCTTGACCCCTCAAACATGCGACGTATCGATTTTGGTGGAAACTAATAACGGGAAATTGCCCAAATTTCTTCGTGAAATGGGGAAATACATGAGATTTCTCTCGTTAGAATCGTCCAATGCTCGCCCTCAGACCCTTCAGGTCCTTGGGCTTGCGCTTGAGCCTTCGGCCCTCACACTGTTAGGTTCGTTGTCCACGCTCGGGCCCTTCTGGGCCCTCGGGCTCGCAAATTGCCGCGGGGGCTGCTGCCAGCCCTGATCTTATTTGATACTAAAACCCTTCATTAAACATTCTTCATTTTAATCAAGTCATATTTCCATAAGGTAAAAAACAAAATGTTTACAACCATCATCCTTGCTCTGATTGCGGCTGTATACGGAAGAACCATGATGGAAACAGAAGAAGGACTTTATATGGCAAATGAAGAAGTCGTTTTAGAAGGGTCTTTCATGTCGGAAGCAGAAGAAGAATTGCTGAGCAATTTTGATTCAGCATCAGCGGAAGAGGAACAATTTGACAGCGTCGGCCTCAAATGGTGGCAGGGATAACCTAATGAGTTCATCCAGTCCTGGTGTGAGGGGAAGAGGGAGCGGTCCGGCCATTATTTGGCGTCAACTTAAAGGCAGTGCAAATCATGAACTTGCAATGTGTAGTATAAATTTTGTTTGCCGAAAATAATGAAATATTTAATTTACTGAGAATATGTGCGTTTTATCGACTACCGTAACGACAAAAATTGTTAGACGGAGACCAGGAAATTCAAAACATTGCCTGTACAGTGTACATGAAAGAAGTCATGAAATATAAATTATCAATGGTTTACAGCTATAATATCTTAATATGTGCTTTGGAGGCGTAAGACGCAGACAATATGAAAATATTTTACAGACTCACAAGAGCTGGTCTCTATGTAAAATCTATAAATGTCGACAGCGCATTGCTCAATCATCAATGGCATATAATTAATTATATGCTATTACGCTAAACACAAACAACTGATTAATGTCCGTATTATCCAACATGACCTTTAAAGACGAGCTCATCTTTAAATTTAAAGGGAACCTTTAAAAAATTGACAATTTAAAAATTTGGGGTATTACGCAACAAATTTAAGGTCGACCCTGTGATCCACTAGACGAAGGGAGATGGTACATAGCCATCTTCGGCGGAAAGCCGACCTAATTTGCAGGCAATCCTTGACTTGCTTTGCAGTCTGTTTGAAGCCACGGGTGTTGGTGGAATTCCAGACCTGCGTGGTCCAGGACTGGATTCTGGGTCTCAGCCCAGGATATATCCCGGCAGTCGGGTAGCCTAAAAACCACCCAGGAGTTCACACCCTTCGCCTAGTGTACTAGGGATAGTTTCCATGCTCAGCATGGCTGCCACCGGCCTGGTCGATTAAACCGACCTTGGCCTTTCTAGTAAGACTAAGTACTTTCAAATCATCATCAGTGCAAAAGTCAATGAGTTCCCTATTTAATTTTACCGGTAAGCATTGGTAGTTGAAAACCTTTTATACAAATATCATAGAAATTGTATCTGAATGAATTGGAAACCATTGCATCATTAATTATCAATTAGTGATGATAGATTAATGGTTTAATATATCAAATCTTACTCGATACTAAAACCCTTCATTAAACTTTCTTCATTTTAATCAAGTTATATTTCCATAAGGTAAAACAAAATGTTTACAACCATCATCCTTGCTCTGATTGCGGCTGTATACGGAAGAACCATGATGGAAACAGAAGAAGGACTTTATATGGCAAATGAAGAAGTCATTTTAGGAGGGTCTTTCATGTCTTGGAAGAAGAAGAATTGCTGAGCAATTTTGATTCAGCATCAGCGGAAGAGGAACAATTTGACAGTCTCGGCCGCCCAAGTTTGCAAATGGGATAACCTAATGAGTTCATCCAGTCTTGGTGTGATGGGAAGAGGGAGCGGTCCGGCCATTATTTGGCGTCAACTTAAAGGCAGTGCAAATCATGAACTTGCAATGTGTAGTATAAATTTTGTTTGCCGAAAATAATGAAATATTTAATTTAATATGTGCGTTTTATTGACTACCGTGACGACGAAAATTGTTAGACGGAGACCAGGAAATTCAAAACATTGCCTGTACAGTCTACATGAAAGAAGTCATAAAATATAAATTATCAATGGTTTACCGCTATAATATCTTAATATGTGCTTTGGAGGCGTAAGACGCAGACAATATGAAAATATTTTACAGACTCACAAGAGCTGGTCTCTATGTAAAATCTATAAATGTCGACAGCGCATTGCTCAATCATCAATGGCATATAATTAATTATACGCTATTACGCTAAACACAAACAACTGATTAATGTCCGTATTACCCAACATGACCTTTAAAGACGAGCTCATCTTTAAATTTAAAGGGGACCTTTAAAAAATTGAAAATTTAAAAATTTGGGGTATTACCCAACAAATTTAAGGTCGACCCTGTGATCCACTAGACGAAGGGAGATGGTACATAGCCATCTTCGGCGGAAAGCCGACCTAATTTGCACGCAATCCTTGACTTGCTTTGCAGTCTGTTTGAAGCCACGGGTGTTGGTGGAATTCCAGACCTGCGTGGTCCAGGACTGGATTCTGGGTCTCAGTCCAGGATATAACCCGGCAATCGGGTAGCCTAAAAACCACCCAGGAGTTCACACCCTTCGCCTAGTGTACTAGGGATAGTTTCCTTGCTCAGCATGGCTGCCACCGGCCTGGTCGATTAAACCGACCTTGACCTTTCTACTAAGACTAAGTACTTTCAAATCATCATCAGTGCAAAAGTCAATGAGTTCCCTATTTAATATTACCGGTTACCATTGGTAGTTGAAAACCTTTTTTACAAATATCGTAGAAATTGTATCTGAATGAATTGGAAACCATTGCATTATTAATTACCAATTATTGATGATAGATTAATGGTTTAATATATCAAATCTTACTCGATACTAAAACCCTTCATTAAACATTCTTCATTTTAATCAAGTTATATTTCCATAAGGTAAAACAAAATGTTTACAACCATCATCCTTGCTCTGATTGCGGCTGTATACGGAAGAACCATGATGGAAACAGAAGAAGGACTTTATATGGCAAATGAAGAAGTCATTTTAGGAGGGTCTTTCATGTCGGAAGCAGAAGAAGAATTGCTGAGCAATTTTGATTCAGCATCAGCGGAAGAGGAACAATTTGACAGTCTCGGCCGCCCAAGTTTGCAAATGGGATAACCTAATGAGTTCATCCAGTCTTGGTGTGATGGGAAGAGGGAGCGGTCCGGCCATTATTTGGTGTCAACTTAAAGGCAGTGCAAATCATGAACATGCAATGTGTAGTATAAATTTTGTTTACCGAAAATAATGAAATATTTAATTTCCTGAGAATATGTGCGTTTTATTGACTACCGTGACGACGAAAATTGTTAGACGGAGACCAGGAAATTCAAAACATTGCCTGTACAGTGTACATGAAAGAAGTCATAAAATATAAATTATCAATGGTTTACCGCTATAATATGTGCTTTGGAGGTGTAAGACACAGACAATATGAAAATATTTTACAAACTCACAAGAGCTGGTCTCTATGTAAAATCTATAAATGACAGCGCATTGCTCAATCATCAATGGCATATAATTAATTATACGCTATTACGCTTAACACAAACAACTGAAAAATTTAACATGAAAAATTTAAAATTACTTATTTCAGAACCCATTCAATCTGATGACCATCTAGTCATCTACTCATGCTTTTCTGATTGTCAATCGATCGCGCTTCTCTTCTGGGAGAACTGCAGGACACCGATGGCAACTGGGTTGGTTTCACACAAGATTTACATGTTTTTCGACAAAATGGAGGGGCGATGGGCCCGAATGGACGAGGAGATGACGGAAAAACTCGAAATAGCATACGTTTTTCGGCCAAAACTCGGCCATTTTTTGAGATATTGACTTCAAATTTTTATGGTAACTCAGGGGACCATTATCTATCGATCAAACCCCTCAGATCCCGCTTTTGAAAAAATGAGCCCATTTTGGGCGCATTTTTGGCGCTGGTACCACAGCAGCGCCAGTGGGACTGGGAGTACCAAACCCGGCCAAAAAGTTGGCCCACGGGGTGTACCTTTTGGGTCAACCATTATCTCATAAACGTGTTTTCCAAAAAATTGGCTTTAACCCCCCCTTTAATGGGCAACTACTAATCTAGTCTCAGACGGAATTCCCCTAAAAACTGATAATAAGTAAATTCAATTACCTGATAAATCCAACTCTCATATCAAGTCGAGATACGTCCATATTTTCTGCTGCTTTAACAACTGGTGCAGGTCCTTTCCCTTGCTTCTTGACATTTTCTTTCTGAAAATAATGCACTTTTATTCAATTATAAGAGAAAGTTAAATTACTTTGGTAGGTATGATATGCTACAATTTGCTAATAACCATGCATACCTATATGAATTTTCATTGGCAGATATACCCTCAAAAGACAACTATAAACACTAAAAAGCATGAAAGAGGAAAATTATGTGATCATACCTTTTTCTTGTTGGCTTGTTGAACATTTGCTTGATTTGAAACTTTCTCAGTAGTTGCTTGAGATTGAACATTTGCTTCAATGGCCGGAATTCTGATGGGACTAGGAAGAGGATTAATTCTTTGGGCAACTTGACCCCTTCCATTCATCTCTTCAGCATCAATTAACTGTAACTTAAGATTCCCTACTTGCTGCTTCAACTGCTCATTTTCTGTCTGAATAATAGGAAAGGATTTGGTTATACAAGAATATATCAAACATGAGAAACACTATAACTGTGCTTCTCCACACAAACCCGGATTCCGAATCAAACTTCTAAATTCATATTTGGAGTGAATTTAAAATTATGAAGCCTTTTTTTGGAAGAGATGAAAGTGAAAATTTTCACTTATGAAAAATAGTATTATTGGGTCTCAAACTGGTGACCAGCACATGAAACGTCAGTATGATAAGCAGGTCAAAAGAACCATTCAGTGGAAAGGGTTCACTTCATTCATTTTTCATAAATAATGAACGTTGTGCATTACATACATGCAGATTGCTCAATTATCAAAGTGCTCGAAAAACACACAGAGATTTCCTGTTTGTACATGAACATATACATTTTGTTGAAAGCTCACAATTTTGTACACCTTTGTCCAGCCCTCTGCCAATTGAGGGATCTGTACAAATATGAGTTATTAAACAGTCCAAATTATCAAATTCTGTCTGCAGCTGTCTTTTATATGCATCTGTATTTTTGACAAGAGGTCCATTACTTTTTAATTTCATAATATGACCCTTTAACAGCTCAATAGCAGCATCAATTTCTTTTGCTTTTGCAATCCTTGAAGCCATCACTCAGCTCAATATATGTACATATAAATTGTTTAGGTCACATTAATTGAAGTGAATGATCATGGCAGTGAAATACAGAATTCAAATTCCATAAAAAATTAACAGTAGCAACTTCTATGTAGTAATGTATGAAAATTCATTATGACATAATAATTATGAGATGCATTAAAGAAGCCCATTTTCTGCCTATAAGGGAAAGAATTGACTTCAAAATTGCCTTAAACACCTTCAAGTGTATTAATAACATTGCCCCTGAATATCTAAGGAATTGTAGCAGCCTCCTAAAATACTCAGGAGAACTGAGCTTGACCACTTCTTACTAGAGGTGCCACCTGTTGCTAACTATCAAAGGACTTATCGAGGATTTAAATACGCTGCCCCCTATGTATGGAATGTGTTACCCTATGATATTCGAACTGAAAATGATGTTTCAAGGTTCAAAACCAAGCTAAAAACATATTTGTTTAAGAAGGCCTTTGATTAAATGTACCAAGTGAAATTATGGACTTTTTGAAAGACTTTATTCCTATGAGTCGCTTTTGATGGCTTGGGTTAAATTATGAGTAGAAATATTTGTAGTTTTGAATCCATTATGGGCTTTAACCCATTAAGGACCACACTAAGATCCGATTGAGGTAGAGGTGTCAAATTTTCAGATTGAGCTTGATATGCCATATGATTTGATATAACATAAGTACAGCATCGTAGTTACTGTAGTTTTTTGAATAATGGCCGTCCCCATTTGTGGTCGTCACTTTGGTCCATCTGATCGTGGACGTCCACGAATGTGGACACTGAGTGTCCCCATATGTGGGACGTCCACGATCGTGGACTCCTGATCACCATATGTGGACATGTCCACATATGTGGACACTGGACAGTCAGTGTCCACATTCGTGGACGTCCACGTTTGGAGACAAAATTATAACTTAGTGACAACATAACAGTCTCCAAATGATATATCCTGCTGAAGATATCAGGTTCGACACATTTTAGAGTATGTATAATGTTCCTTAGCATGTGTGGTACCTTGTAATTTGTATGGTACATTAATTAGTAGCCAGTTGATTGTTTTCGCTCCATGACTGAGTAACACACATCACGGATACGGTTGGCATACCGAAGCTCACTTTCGTGCTTGACTTATATTGCTGGCACTAAGTACATTGCACCAGTGCATCGGCTGGATATCCGACCTGAAGTTCGAAAATAAGACGGTTCCTGACGACAGTAAATCGGTTCCGCTCATTATCTCTGACACCAGTACATCAGGCCTCACTATTTCTGATTCCAGCTTATCTGACCTGACTATTTACACTAGAGCACATCGGTGATCCGGCCTGGGCCTCTGACACTAATGCGTCAGAACTTCACTCACTTTTCTGCCACCAGTACTGAACATAACTATCCCTGTCACCAGTGCATCAGACCTGACTATTTGTGACACCAGAGTTCATCGGACCTGACAATCCCAGAGATCAGAAAACCGTTGATCCGGCCTGATGTCCTCTGCCACCAATAATTCAGAACTTGACTCAATATTTCTGACACCAGTTCATGAAAACTCCTGTCACCAGACAGCAGTACATCAGACCTGACTATTTGTTCATCTAACCTGGCTAGACCAGACACCAGAACAATGTACCGGGGGTTCCCTGACACCAGTGCAGCGAATATGAATTGACTGCAGTATATCAGTGGATCTCACCTGACCTTCTCTGACACAAATACAAAGGACCTTGGCTCATTATATCTCTGAGATTGAGTTCATCGAACTTTCAGACGCCAGTTCATCAGACCTGGCTATTTCTTACGCAATTAAATCAGATCTGACTATTTCTAGAGCCATTACCTCAGATCTGACTATCTGTGAATCCAGTACATCAGACCTGACTTTTGTTGACACCAGTGCACTGACCCTCTGCAAATTGATACCTGAGGCACGTGAGCTAGGAAGTGAAAGCATGAATGCAAACATTTCATCCCTTTTTGGAGCGAAACAAAATGGGAAGTTGGCCTTGCCATGAACCAGACACCTTCTAGATAAGACCGAAGGCTGTTGCACACGATGTCTGATCCAGGACTGAGAGTCTGAATCAATATATCACTGTACTCATATGTGGACGTCCACAAATGTGGACACTGAGTGTCCCCATGTGTGGACGTCCACATACGTGGACACTCAATGTCCACATGTGGGGACGTCCACATACGTGGACATTTATTGTCCACATATGTGGACGTCCACATTTGTGGACACACTATGACCACGTTTGTGGACATCAATATTATATTGGATGTCAATCCGAATAAACCAATGCCATTACAATATAATTGGTGTTTCAAAGTTGTTCACTCTATTGACAAATATACCATGGTGTTTTTGTGCAACATTCGGTAATATGAACTGTCTTACTTTGTACTTGAAAAAAATCGTCCAAAATTGAATATTTTGCTGTTGTAGAGTCCTTTTTATGCAGAAACTAAATATCTGAGATGTATTCCTGCGGTCAGTATACAAAATAATGCCTCTGTTTGACCCCGTAAATATTTTTTCATGAAGAAAATGCCCAATTCCTAAAAATTATTCATCATCAAGTACATGCTGGTAAGGTGTCCACATATGTGGACATAGTCCTTAATGGGTTAAGGCGATTAATTAAATGTTTGCTTATTTTTAATATAGTACCACTCCTGTGCAATTTAGTGCCATGCAATTATTTTAAGAGCATAACTGGTCGTGGTACTATTATATGCTAATCTAATGCCCCAGAAGTGTTGCACTCAGCCAATTCCTCGCACCAATTAATTAAAGGATCGTTCACATATTACGTAATCAATTTTTGGCCGATTTCAACCCCCCTCCCCCTCGTAATCAAGTTTACAGTAGTTGTATTTGTTACAATAGCATGTAACGTAATCATTCGGTAACCCCTCCCCCCCTCTGTGATTACAATATGTGAATGATCCTAATCAACACTGGGCTTTGCCCCAAGAGATAGGTTCAACAATTGGCACTCCACTTCCCATGCAATTTATTACAGCAACAGTACCACCATTTGATTAGCATTTGCCATTTAGCATATATTATTACCCTCCTTTGGCTCGAACTCCAGTATTATAATTATCAATATATCACTCCTTTATAGAAATACTGTACAGTGGCGAAATAATAGAGCTACTACTACTAGATGGGGGATGGACCTGCGAGGGCCCAGGCGGGGCCCAGGAGAGGAAGCTGCTGGCCGAGACAAGCGCTTCTGAGCTCCCAGGCGCCCAGATTGGACGACAGTCCCATTCCTCCCCGTTGCCATCCTGTCGGAACAGAATGGCGTTCACAACCCAGCGGCGGGGTCGAGCCCCTCCTTCTGTGGCTGGAGCGAGGGATGCCTCCACGACATCCTCTGGGGATGGCTTGAGTGTATCCCTGTTACTGAAGGCTCAGTCCGTTGAGGGACAGAGCCTTAAGTAGTTGCAGAATCGTTGCATACTCTCTTAGGTACCAGGCGACCAGTCCTGTGGGCGTAGCTGACAATCCTGTTGAGTTTAAACCTGTCCACAATGTCGGTACCTGCACAGTAGTAGGTGTCGAAGTACTCGGCCCTAATACTGCCTAGGGAGGGGCATTTCCCCAGGAAGTGCGATACCGTTTCATCTTCGCTTTCATAAAGGGGACAGGTTGCAGGGACAGGGGGTTCAGTTTCTTGAGGTGGTTATAAAGTTTTTGGTAAAGCCCCAATGCATGTTCCTGTTTCCGCCGTTTTTGCAACAAAAGACTTCTTTGGAACACCACTTTAAATGGGAAGGGTTTTAGCGGTCCCAAATGGCCCCGGATGGTCCACCTTTATTTTATCATAACCCGCCCCTTGGGTTTTTATTTTTGAACCGTCAAAAAGCAAACAACAAAGTCTCACCCCCCTTTTTTATCCTCCCCGATGGGACCGAATGAACCTTGGTTTTTATATATATTTTTTGATCTTGTTTTTTGAAGTTAAATCCTTGATAAATTTTTTCACTGATTGGGGTGGTGATGCGTGAAGGCTTTCCAGGAAGAAACACCAATGACCTTACTTCAGGATGGTTTTCCCTTTTTGGGGACCTCCTATCCCCTGATTGGGGGGAACCCTTGGCGAAACCAGCTGGTTTCAAGGGAACCCCCTTTCTTTGCAAAATCTGAACTCCTTTCCCTGGTTATGCGTTTTTGTGCCCCATCCAAACGTCAACCCTTTGGTATTGGGAACCCAACCTCAAAAAGCATGTGATCCTTTCCCCAGGTGGGGCCAACCCTTTTTGAGATTTGGGGTTCATGGGACACACGGCCCCCCAGGCCAGCCCCTAGTTTTCAAAAAGGGCCCCCGGGTTTGAGGGCCCCCCCTTGATTTTCAAAATTTGAACTTGAAAGGAAAGGGAAAATTTTTTTATTTGAAAAAATTTTTTTAATTCACCCTTTTTTTTGAGTTGAATCAAAAATAAATAATTTGTATTTTTTTAAAAAATTTAAAAGAGCTATGGAAAAAGAAAATTTGTTTCTTAATTTTTTTTGTTTTCAGCCCCCCCCAGAAAAAAACTGGGGGTTAAATGAAAAAAATGTGTAATGGTGGATGTTTTGGGTTTCCCAAAATTTCAATTGATTGATCAGCTTTGTCGGTGGTTCCAAAAATTGTGGGAATTTTAAATTTTTTTAAAAGCCCTTTTTTTTCCCCTGGGATTGAAA
>WFMF01001090.1:0-11761 GCA_011033025.1 Beroe forskalii | reverse complement strand
CCCCTTATCAATATCCTTTTACCAAATGGGATGAAGACCATGGCACTGAGTAAAAGTTATTGGAACTAAATTTGATATCATAAAGTCGTTACATGAAGTGGCCCGGGATTCTTTTTACTGGAAAGTTTAGAGTAAAGTTTAGAGGAAAGTTAATCCATCTTCATTGTTATGGAGTTTAGATCATGTCCACACCAATACCGATTATTGGGCACTAGTATCGCTGAATGATCCCTATCAGTTAAAAGTTCCACAGATTTTAAGGTTTTTTCATCAAAAGGGCATCATTGCTTTTTCATCTTTGCAGGTTTTGCGCCGAAAACGGTCTTCGCTTTCCTAAGTTTTTGTGATATCCTTCGCGCGTGCGCGGCTTAATTTGAATTTTGTGTCTCGCTCGAAACATCGCCCATCATCGGCGTTTTTAACCGGCCCTCTGAACCAAAATTGCGAGGTGCATCAACATCTGGTTAAATAAGGGCCGATATGGTATCACTTTACTTCTGATACTTTTACCCTTTGTGCTTCAGGAGACGCCTTCTTTGGAATTTTACAATCCGAGGGGTACCAAAAACTTTCATCGTTCGTAGATTAGCCTGTAAAGAGTTATAAGCGTGCTCATGACTTCGACTTTGAAACCACTGACTAACGAAGCTGTTACTTCAGGTTTGTATCCAGATTGAGATGCCTAACCAACTCAAGCTAGCTCTACTAGACGACTGGGATCTCATCACGCAGCAGAAACACTTGCTCAGTTTACCCGCGAAACACAGCGTTTCTACTGTGCTAGGTAAGGGGCCGGGATACTCTGAATTACTATTGAAACTGCAATGTACAGGGTTTAGGGTTCGCTTCAATGTACAGGGTTCGCTTCAGTGTACACTGTACAGTCTGGGGTTGTGTTGAGAAACACTTCAATGTACAGGGTTCGCTCTGCACCTTCTTGTATGAATGTTGCGATGTATACTCCTCTCTATTTATTATTTACTCCCTTCTTTTTGTCCCAACTTTGTATCCCGACTTCGTCTCCCAGATGAGTTTCGGATGTACACTATCTCTGACGACCCCGACCTGTCACGTGACCATGTGTTGGAAGGAGTGATGGGGTACTTCAGTAGACTGCTGGGAATGCAACTGCTTTACAAGTTCGAGAGACCGCAATACGCCGACCTGCTGGAGCTACACAAGGGCCCTGAGTAAAGCTTCACTTTAACACGGGTACTTTCAGTTGTCGGGATATGTAAACAAAACAAGGGTACTTTCAGTATTCAAGGGGTCTGGGCCGTGAGTATTTTCTCAAGATATGTAAGCAACACAAGGGAGTAGTTTCAGCAGTTAGTAAGGGTCGTATGTGCTCTGGGCTGTAACCCCCTGTGAACTAAATAGTTAAGTAGGTCTGAGAACGTTTTTCGGTAGTTCATAGTCCCCAGATTCACCAAAAAAAAGATCACCGGATTCCGAGTTGGGGAAACCCCTTTTTTGGACCCCCTTTTCTCCCGAATTGGGGCAAAAACTTCGACTGCCAATATCTCAGCTTCTGATTGAGATACAGGCCACTTCGTTACACCAAACTATGCAGGATGAGCACATCATAGGCGGCAGAGCATAGTTTCAAAGTCGTAAACCCCTTAGTTTTGGAGTTATGGACGAAAAACCTCTTTTTAGCCCTATGCGTAACCCCAAAATTGCCCCTTTTTAATAAATAGAATCTGAAGGACCTAGAGAACTCAACGAGGACACTAATCTATGCAAAATCATCACATTATGGGGGTAGAACATGGTTTCAAAGCCCTAACCCCTTTAATTTCAGAGTTATGGACGAAAAACCCCTTTTTAGCCCTACGCGTAGCCCCAAAATTGCCCCTATTTAATATTTAAAATCTGAAGGTCGTAGAGAACTGAACGAGGACTCTAGCCTATGCAGAATCATCACATTATGGGGGGTAGAACATGGTTTCAAAGTCTTTACCCCTTTCGTTGAGGAGTTATGGACGAAAAACCCTTTTTTAGCCCTACGCTCAACCCAAAATTGCCCCTATTTAATAAATGATATCTGAAGGTCGTAGAGAACTGAACGAGGACTCTAACTTATGCAGAATCACCACATTATGGGGGTAGAACATGGTTATAAAGTCCTAACCACTTTCGTTTCAGAGTTATGGACGAAAAACCTATTTTAACATAAATCACTTATTGCTAGAAACAAACAATACTAACTTAAGGATTTCCATTCTCTATAATGTAAACCTGCATCTTTTTCTTCTTGCAGTAGATTACGACTACAGATATTGCAACCAAGACAAGTACAAAACCTATCAATCAAAATCGAGATTGTTAAGTGTGTCCCTTCATGTATCATATTTTGATTGAAGAGCCTGAAAGGCAAGCGAAATCATGAAAAGATCCATTTTCATAAGCGAGAGATTTTGGCAGATCTAATTTCTGGCATGCCCACCATTATTTGGGATGAACCCAATCTGATGTACAGCATAGACCGGAATAGTGTTTATTTTATATGAGCCCAAGGAATTTCAATACTCAGTGTCATACTCACAGGGAACGGACTCTAGGTCAAGGGACTATAGGTCGGAAGACTCTGGGTTGGGGGACTCTGAGTCAGGGGCGGCAAACCAGGGTGGACTCTGGGTCGGGAGCATCTTTACTTTATATATACACTATCTAAAGCTTTTCACTTATAAGGTCGCTTTTTCGGTTAACCCTGATAATGGACCCCGGATAACCGGTGCAATCATGTGACCCAATGGATCATTGCTGACACTATCCCATACCGCTTGTTGGACTCATATCCCGGATGTCATCAGAGCGGATTCATTATACGAGAGGGTCACAGGCACGACTGCATGCATATAATTATGCAGACACTATGCCTACGGCTCTACTTTTGAAATCTTGTCGCTGCCAACGCTGTCCTCAACGCAGACCCTCCCCTCTCCACGACCCTGATCCCCTGTCAACCGTCCCTCCTCCCAACCCTCCCCCTGCAAACACTTCCATGATCAAGATCATCCAAGGAAGAACTTTCACTTTCAAATCCTTCCTCTTGAGCTCAAGGCTACTCTAGAGATAGCAAGCCCTTATAAGGTGGAACTGGAGCTTGGAGGTGTATCAAGTGGAGCTGCAAGTGTACTGGATGCCTCTACACCATCAATCTTTCACTCCTTTGCCAAACCTCACTGCCACCCTGCTGATGCTGCTGACTCCAATGCTGCTGAGGCCCGCTTCTAGATCAAGTAGATGGCTCCCACCACCATTCTTGCTTCCAACTGCCTGATCCTGGCTCCTCAAACTCAGAGTCCTCTGACCTAGAGTCCCCCGACCTAGAGTCATATACCACCGAGCACCATCGTCCAGTTTTTCAAATGCTTTCGATTTAAAATTTTCAATCTATAAAAATTTTTTAATGTTCTTCCCCATAATGTGATGATTCTGCATCCGTAGGCTAGAGTCCTCGTTCAGTTCTCTACGACCTTTAGATTTTATATATTAAATAGGGGCAATTTTGGGGTTACACGTAGGGCTAAAAGGGGTTTTTCGTCCATAACTCTGAACCGAAAGGGGTTAGGAATTTGAAACCATGTTCTACCCCCCATAATGCGATGATTCTACATAGATTAGTGTCCTCGTTGAGTTCTCTAGGTCCTTCAGATCTATTTATTAAAGGGCAATTTTTTGGGGTTACGTAGGGTTAAAAGAGGTTTTCGTCCATAAAGTAAAAGGGGTTTACGACTTTGAAACTATGCTCCGCCGCCTATGATGTGCTCATCCTGTATAGTTTGGTGTAACGAAGTGGCCTGTATCTCAATCAGAAGCTGAGATATTGGCAGTCGAAGTTTTTGCCCCCAATTCGGGAGAAAAGGGGGTCCAAAAAAGGGGTTTCCCCAACTCGGAATCCGGTGATCTTTTTTTTGGTGAATCTGGGGACTATGAACTACCGAAAAACGTTCTCAGACCTACTTAACTATTTAGTTCACAGGGGGTTACAGTCGTACCCTTACTAAGTTAAGTCCATGAGTTTCAGTGTGAAGGGGAGTAGGCAAGGTACCTCTGATAACCATGAGATATTGCTGGGGAGAAAGTATTAACTTTCTCTCTCTTCTCATCACTAAGCCGTGTCCCAGTCTGCGATACCTCATAGGCCATTATCTGTGTTGTGTTTTCAGCTGGTACTATCTGGAGACAACTGGCAGTCTGGTAAAGTGTGTGATACGAGCTGGCGTCTAATCAGACTATCTGTGTTTTCAGCTGGCAAGGTGTGTGATATCTACTGTGTTTTCAGCTGGTAAAGTGTGTGGACTATCTGAATGGAGCATGGCGTCTATGCCGTTCACTAGGATTGGAGAACTGCTGGCCTTCACTGAGCTCGACAACAACGCAATCTCCATCCTTGGCGTCACCAACTTAGCCTTCATTGACTACCTTTTGAAACCTTCACCAAAAGCTGGCGTTATAGGAAAGGGATTAAACATGAGGGAAATATGAAGAACTGTTGTGATTCCACCAACTTCAATTAGACCTATACTATGGAGCCTGGTATATCATTGATAATATGTAGCTATTGATAAGCAAAGAATGTGGTAGCAGCCTAAACCCCATCCTCAACTCATTTTAACTCACCCGATCAACTGATCAACCAAGATCAGACTATGCACAGAGACATCTCCTCGGGTCTCAAACTACGTACCTTAGTAATTTATTCGTATGTTCAGAATTTCTATCGTATTTTAATTATCTGAGGCCAATTCTAGCCAGAATATTCAATTCTGATACGAGCTTCATTGCCAGCTGGCGTCTAGCCAGACTATCTGAGGCGAGCTTTAAATAGCCAGACTATCTGAGACAATGAATAAACTGAGGTGATAGCCAGACTATGAGACATGGCGTCAAACGACTTCACCCAGGTTTCTGGTTTACCCCAATATCGTTTCTAGAGGTCTTGCATCACCTCTTTACCTTTGCACTTTGCACATGGTTATTTTACTAAGACCTCACTATGTAACTTTTCTAGTGTTATTCATTAAAGTTCAGCTGTCCCAGGTGCCTCTACCTTTTGAGGCGCGGTGTATTACGCCGTGCCTAGGTACTCAATTGCGGCATGCAAAATATTTTAAATGCAAAGCTTCTTAATAAAAGCTCCCAAGCGCGGCGTAATACGCTGTGACTCAGAAGGTCAAGACACCACGATGATTCATTTTTCTGTGCTTAACTTCTCCACTATTGAGGGGTACATGACTGGGTCGCTGAAGCGCCACCCCTCTGAGGAAAGCGAAGAAACTCCGTCATCAAAGCGCCAAGAACCCCTCCCTCCCGATACCACCAACCCTCCTGATACCTCCAACGCCCCTGAATCCGGAGATTTACCAGACACCTCTGATTCCATTCCTCCAGCTGAATCCACAGCCCCAGACACCACTGAATCCACAGAACCAGTCACAGCCTCTGACACAGGAAACCCCTCACTACCAGTAACCGATGCTTCCCCAGCTACATCAACAGATGATTCCACAGCAGTGACCCCAAACCTAGAAACATCAGCTCAAACCTCAGACCCAGCCTCAAAAGAACCCTCAGAAGACCCAGCCTCGACAGCAGATGTCCCCAAGCAACCTCCCCCCTCAATATCAATAACTGCCCCTCCTACCATCTCAATAACCGCCCCAGTAGAAGCGTCTGCTAGTGATGGGGTGCCGTCTGAGATTCCTCCTGCTGACTTAGCCCCCACACCCCCAGACACCCCGCCAAAGACTGCTCCCAGTGAGGTCCCTGAGCCCAGTGGGGTCACTGAAACCCCTTCCAGTGAGGTCGCTGAGACCCCTTCCAGTGGTGTCTCTGAAACCCCGACTACAGGGGTCCCTGAGCTCAGTGGGGTCACTGAAACCCCGACTACAGGGGTCCCTGAGACCCCTTCCGGTGGTGTCTCTGAGACCCCTTCCAGTGAGGTCCCAGAAATCCCTTCAAGTGGTGACCCCCACCCCGTCCTATCGCCTGCTAGTAAGTTGGAGGGGGCAGTAAGGAAGGGTCGGAGCGAGGTTAAAGTGAACGGCACAGAGAACTCCATCCTGACTAGCGGCTTCTCTCTGGCAGGCTCCTCCGCAAACCTCTCCCGCGCAGGTGATACGCAGTCTTTGGGTGATATTCTTTTCAGGTGATACGTAGTCTTTGGGTGCTGTTACCCATATGTGTGCAGACCGCTCGATTGAAAAAGGCTTTGATAAAGACGCGCGAAATTGTGTGCTTTTGACGGAGTTTATAAAGTAAGTTGAAGCGCGCAGAGGAAATCCGCGCGTCTTTATCGAGGCCTCTGTCAATCGAGTGGTCTGCACACATATGCGTGATATTCTTTGCACTGCCGCTCAGTTTTCATGGTGACTCGTGATCTTCATCTTACAATCAAAGCTATGTAATACAGCGCATTTATTTATGATATGCTTTCGATTGTCCATCGTTGCCACATGGCGTGTGTATTATTGTTCTACTGAAGTTTAACTCCACTTTCCGCAGCCCCCACGGTGAACGGAGGTGGCAGCACGAGTATCTTCGCCGCCGCTCTCGCCAACTCTTCCTCATCGGGCGCTGGCGGAATCTTCGGCAGCAAATCAAATTCCTCTGGTGCTGGCGGAATCTTCGGCAGCAAATCAAATTCCTCTGGCGGAATCTTCGGCAGCAAATCAAATTCCTCTGGTGGCGGAATCTTCGGCTCTTCCTCAAACTCCTCCTCTGGCGTTGGTATATTCGGTGGAGCTTCCAATGACTCTGGTGGAGGCGGTATTTTCAGCGCTGCGTCTGATAAAAGTAGTGGAGGTGAGGTGCATGTGTTATTGTGTTACCCATAGCTGCCGAACTGCCCTCCTTTTTGGACCTTGCCCTCCGAACCCTCTTTTTTGCCCTCTTTTCAAACAATTTGCCCTCCTAAGAAATTCTCAAGGTTCGGCAGCTATGGTGTTACCTTTGTGTGTTACCTTATGTTACCGTCGTCGTTTTCTGGTATTCGGTATTATCAAAATATGTAAAAGATACAACAATGTACGTTACATTAAGAGCAGCTGGTGGCAAAATAAAGTTCTGCAGTGCTGCCCTTATATACTCAATGTTTTGTTCATGTATTGGGCAATACTGTATTACTCTATATTTGGTGATTCTGTATTGCTCTATATTGCTCTCAGGGAGCTGGGTAATTGCTCTCAGGGAGCAGCTGGGTTTGTTCTCAGGAGCGCTGGGATTGTTCTCATAGCTGGGTTTGCTCTCAGGGAGCAGCTGGCTTTGCTCAGGGGGGGCTGGGTTTGCTCTCAGGGGAGCTGGGTTTGCTGGAGTGCTGGGTTTGCTCAGAGAGCAGCCAGGTTTGCACTCAAGCAGCTGAGTTTGCTCAGGGAGCAGCTGGGCTTCCTCAGGGAGCAGCTGAGTTTGCTCAGGGAGCAGCTGGGTTTGCTCAGGGAGCAGCTGGGTTTGCTCTCAGAAAGCGCTGGGTTTGCTCTCAGAAAGCGCTGGGTTTGCTCTCAGGGAGCAGCTGGGTTTGCTCTCAAGGAGCTGGGTTTGCTCTCAGGGAGCAGCTGGGTTTGCTCTCAAGGAGCTGGGTTTGTTCTCAGGGAGCAGCTGGGTTTGTTCTCAGGGAGCAGCTGGGTTTGCTCTCAGGGAGCAGCTGGGTTTGTTCTCAGGGAGCAGCTGGGTTTGCTCTCAGGGAGCAGCTGGGTTTGCTCAGGGAGCAGCTGGGTTTGCTCTCAGGGAGCAGCTGGGTTTGCTCAGGGAGCAGCTGGGTTTGCTCTCAGGGAGCTGGGTTTGCTCTCAGGGAGCTAGGTTTGCTCTCATGGAGCTGGGTTTGCTCTCATGGAGCTGGGTTTGCTCTCAGGGAGCAGCTGGGTTTGTTCTCAGGGAGCGCTGGGATTGCTCTCATGGAGCGGTGGGTTTGCTCTCAAGGAGCTGGGTTTGCTGTCAGGGAGCAGCTGGAATTGCTCTCAGGGAGCAGCTGGGTTTGCTCTCAAGGAGCTGGGTTTGCTCTCATGGAGCTGGGTTTGCTCTCAAGGAGCAGCTGGCTTTGCTCTCATGGAGCAGTTGGGTTTGCTCTCAAAACTCAAAAAGCTGGTGATACATTTCTAAGATTCAAGACGGAACAAATAGTGACAACCAAGTTTACTTTTTACGAATTTTGTCGTCATTTTCAGCTTGAGAAGAATTATTTTGATATTTCCATTGATTTTATCTGACAAATAACTTTAGAACTTGAACGACCGTTTTAACTTTTGGTTGTTACTTATGTGAAATTGGATTTGGTTTGATTTTATAAAGGAGTAATACCATTATGTCATTTCCGTTATTATTCCCCAGTTGGATCCTGATCGTTTTGCTTGGTGCTTTGGAGATGCATTTAATGAAAGGTGTTTGCAGCCTCAGGCTTCTGCTCATGGTGTCCATGGCTACAGCACTAACACCTCCCAACATTATCTACATACTATTGGATGATTGGGGCTATCAGGATGTAGGCTTCAGAGATTCTAACATTCTCACCCCAAACATGGACAAGCTGGCACGTGAAGGAGTCATTCTACAAAACCACTACGTAACCCCCATCTGTGGTCCTACCAGAGCCTCACTGCTGACGGGACGCTATCCAATACGCACTGGATACTGGAATGGGAACCATGGTGCAGCTGTTCAATGGGGACTTCCTCTGGATGAGACCACCATGGCAGAAATGCTGTCCAGGCGAGGGTACTCCACGCATGCCATCGGAAAGTGGCATCTTGGCTTCCACACAGAACAATATCTACCAGTTAGGCGAGGTTTTGACACTTTCCTCGGATTTGTTTCGAGTTGCGATCAGGATCATTTCCAGCACAGAACAAAATCGGGAGGATATGATTTGCGTTTGCAGTACCTTGGTGCAGAGGATGAAGTAAAAGATGAAGTGCTTCACGATATGAAGGGAGTGTACAATGCTGATATCTTTACCAACCGAACACTGGACTTGATAAAATCCCACAATCCCTCTGAACCATTTTATACTTATCTTGCATATGCCAATGTTCATTCGCCTCTTCAAGCACCCAAGAAGGCGTATGATCAATACACTGGACACTTGAGTGAGAATACACCTCACGAAAGGAAACTAGTGGCTGCCATGGCTTCCATTGTTGATGAAGGAGTAGGGAGAATAGTGGCTGAATTAAAGAAGACTGGACTTTATGACAACACAATACTGGTGGTTAGCAGTGATAACGGTGGTCCAGGCGAACATCATTCGAACTATCCTTTACGAGGATTTAAACGGAGTGTTTATGAAGGAGGAGTGAGAAGCATGTCCTTCGTTCACAGCCCTCTTCTCTCACTGACAGGCTACATTAACAGCCAGGTTTTCCATGTTGTGGATTGGTACCGTACATTTCAACGACTCTCAGGTGGAGAGGAGGCTAGAGAAGAGAACGACATGCACGGAAAAGCTGGAGAGGAATTCAAGTCTGAACCACAACTAGACGGGGTCGATATATGGGATGCAATCAGCTCTAACCTGCCAATCCTTCGAGATGAAGTCCTCCTCAATTTCGGTCATGCGGATTTCTGTCATGATTGTCCCAGGAATAAAGGACATCCTCCGGACTTTGGTTTTGCAGTCCGCAGTGGCAAGTGGAAGCTCGTTGAAGATTCAATCAATCCAGATACATCATACAGTGCACCAAATGGTTCAATAGTCGAGTATGAAGATATGGCAGAAAGCCAAAGCCGTCCAATACAGCTGTACGACCTGGCAGGTGATGAACGGGAGCTGATGAACGTTGCAGAGGATCATCCCGAGGTAGTGGAACGGCTTCAAAACCGGAAAGCGTATTATAAGGGCCTTATCAGACACCTTTATCCTGCAGAAAATGGTCTTAATATCATCAATGATACCACATACTGGTGGAGCTAGATTGTTCTTCAAATGAAGTCACGATAAATTGATGTAATGCGTAGGACTTTGCACAATCGTTTCTTCAGATGTACTTCAGATGTACTTCAGATGTACTTCAAATATTTGATGATTTTAGACTTGAAATATATTATTATTCTATTGTAATTTTGAAATCTATAATATAGAACTGGGGGGGGGGGTCGACCTATTTTTTGTTTTTTTTGTTAAGGTAAATGTTGTTTTCTGAAAAAAACAAAAACAAAAAACAAAAAACAAATAAAACAAAAAAACAAAAAAAACAAAAACAAAAAAATACAAAAAATACAAAAACATAAAAACAAAAAACAAAAAAACAAAAAAACAAAAAACAAAAAAACAATAAGTTACAAAAACAAAAAACATAAAAAAACAAAAAAAATACAATAAAAACAAAAAATACAAAAAATATGAAAGGGAATTTGGTTTGTGCCCATTTTGCTGCTGTGGTGTCGTCTTCCAAAATCGAGTGAAACCACTCTAATAAAAGTATTTTGCGATAGAACGCTATTTTCCCTACTCTGAACATCTGTAACTCAGAGAGTTTTTCGCCAGATTGTGTTTTACTTCGATACATTGCTTTTTTAGACCTAGAGATTTAGCAATAGAGTTTCTCAATTTAAGGTGATCGATCGAAAATTTTGTCACAGGAGGCCCCTAAAAATGTAACTGCCAAATGTCCTTGAAGCCACGTTTAAGACCGAAAATTTAGAATGTAGCCCTATGGTGATACAATGACCAAGTGATAATAGTTTCTCAATGCCTCAATAAATAGGAATGAAAGCTACGATGAAATTGAAGCACGTAAGTTCACGTGGATGTTTCTAGAAATTATGGGATTTCAAGAAATTTGCTATTTGCATAGGTCATTCGACTTGATTACATTGAAACAAGTTCAGATGCGATAGAAACACGTAAACCAGTGCCAGTTTCTGTATTTCAGCTGTTGAGTTCACGTCGATGAGTTGAAGGAATTGATAAAATACGTGACCAATGTTGTTTGTTCGAGTTAGGGTTTGGTTATGTGGGCTCGAACGAAGCAAAATGAATGTGAAAATGGATTTTCACACTCAATTCAGCAGAGTTACTACGCCAACATAATAGCAGAGCGATTGAAACCCGGTGAGGTACCACTAAGGGCTTTGAAAGAAAGAAATTATGACAATAATAAATAGATAAAACCTTTTGGGGGACTCCCCAAACTGAATTTAAAAGTTTTTGCCTCCCGAACGATAAAAATAAAACCCAGAAATTTGTTTTTGGAAAATCTTTAAAACCTGTAATGCGCGACGGGCGTCTAGTACCTTGACAGTAGCGGGACGGCGTGACACCAAAACTTCGCACTCCTAAAAAGTAAGCCCATGCACCATGAGTTCAAGGTTAGTTTGCCCCCGGTTTTCAACACTGTTTTACACCCTCCGTTTCGAAAAAAAAAGGCCCTTGTCGGGTTTTGCGATTTTCTTTTTTCTTCAGATCTGTTTCGAGACTCCTGTACTCCCGTTCTCTGAAACTCGATCTGTCAAGGGCAGGGAAACAGACTTGTACGCGTCGTGTTCCCCGCTAAGTCGACGTGCCCCTTAGAAATGATCTGAGAAACGATCAACGAGCTGGTTGGGTGACTTTTAAAAGGCCGCGATCTACCGTCCCGCCCTTGCCTAATGACACGTCCATCTTCGGCTTCTCTCCGATGACCTGCATGATGTTGACGATCTTCGCGTTGGTTTGTCGTCTTCATGGAAGACCAAACACCATGAATTTCGGCTTCTGGGTCTTCCTCCCTCCACAACGACCTTTTACACGATACTAGCTGGCGTGACAGGTGTCCGGGCTTCT
>WFMF01000109.1:410656-465441 GCA_011033025.1 Beroe forskalii | reverse complement strand
ACTAGATTGAAATTGTTCATATTGGTCAAAAATTGGGAAATGCTATAATATTGCCTCAAATAGACAAATCAAGTGGCACCAAAAACTAGGTAAACTAGGTGAAGGATAAAATCACATACCTAAAGCTAGTCTTCTACTCTTCTTAGTAAACAAATACAGACCATGGATGGAGCTGTTGAGAGTTTTCTGGCTTGACTTCTTCTTTCTGAAAGTCAAGCCACATGACTCTCCAACAACTCCATCCATAGTCTTTTGATGGAATCCATGAAAGAGTGCCTTCATCAAACATCTAGGCAGATCCAAATAAAGCATAATGAGACACCAAAATGATATGGTGTAATGAAGGCTATAAACACTGAGCCACCTGAACTTCAAAAACTTTAAAAAAGTGAAAACATGGTGGAAATAAATACATGTTCATATTGGGCATAAAAATTAGCAAATGATTTGCCACAAATAGGCATGTCAAATGGCACCAAAACTATGTCAAGTGTTCACTGAAAACTTGCATTAAAATAGATAAAACAAAATAGGCAAATGACCACATTGCAAAATCGCCGACTCGGCGCCGATCGGCGCCCGTCCGGCGCCGATCAGCGCTGATCGGCGCCGATCGGCGCTGGTCGGCGCCGATCAGCGCCGGCTAGGCGCCGATCGGTGGTACCGCCGATCGGCGCTGATCGGCGCCGATCGGCGCCGATGGGAAATCGGCATCTTTTTCATCGGCGGTCGTGGCGCTGATCGGCGCCGATCAGCGCCGATCAGCGCCGATCGGCGCCGATCAGCGCCGGCCAGCCTTGATCGGCGCCGACGGCGCCGATCTGTCCCCGATCGGCGCCGATCAGCGCCGATAAAAACACCTGTATAAGGGAAGCTGTCTGGTGCATTTTTATTCCAGATTTCCCGTGATTTTTCCCATCGGCGCCGATCGGCGCGAGCCGATCGCGCCGATGGGGAAATTTTAAGTAACTTGGACAGGAAAATGAGATATCCGCGGATTTTATCGCATTTGACCGACTCTAACGATCAGGATTATGTTATGGTTTGTAATTATATATGTTTTATATGCTTGGACGTCATTGTCATACTCATAGATAATGAAGGCTCCCGCGTTTACATGGGAGGCCGACCTTATTAACTTAAAATGTAAGAATACCGATGATAATATTAATACGTCTCGATGATTTCAAATAAAAGACATACGACGCAGAACGGAAACACTGTAGTGATGAATGATTTTTGCACGTGTTGCTTTGCGTGTAACCATAGTAACGGCGGGTAGTACAAGTAATATTTAGTATTGTTTAGATGGAGCCGATTTTAGCGTTCGCACTTTTACAGAAAAAACTTTTGGTTGGATGGACTTTTAAACAAGCGCTATCCCCGGGCACCTCTTGGACACCGCACGGACTGGCGGACTTCAGCGGTCTCCGCCAAAATTTTTGGTATCTGTCCCATATAACTCCGGCCGAGTGACGCCACAGATCAACACCTCAATCTTTATGAGTTTATGTATCCTAAACCTTATTTTTGCCCTAACCACAACCATAACCTCAATCCTGGCCCTAAACCTAACAAATGCTGACCTCATCCTGATCCTTTAGCCCCGACACTTTTGGGTTAGGGGTTTGGGCTAGGGTTAGGGTTTGGGTTTGGGCTTGGGTTTGGGTTTGGGTTTTGGTTAGGGTTCGGTTAGGGGTTGAGTTTGGCTTAGGGTTTTGGTTAGGGTTTTGGTTCGCGTTTGGGCTTGGGTTTGGGTTAGGGTTAGGGTTTTGGTTAGGGTTTGGTTAAGGTTTGGGTTAGGGTTCGGGATAGATTTTGGGTTAGGGTTTGATAAGGGTTAACTCAACCCCTGGAAACCGGCAACCCAAACTCCCAAACCGTCACCCAATCACCCAAACCCAAACCCTAAACCAAATCCTAAACCAAACCCTAACCCAAACTCTAACCCAAATCCAACCCAAACTAAACCCAAACCAAACCCTAAAAAAGCTAACCCAAACCCAAACCCGAACCCTAACCAAAACCTTGACCCAAACTCAACCCCTAACCGAACCCTGAACCCAAACCTCACCTAACCCAAACCAAACACAAACCTAGCCCAAATTTACCCTAACCCAAAAAGTGTTGGGGCTAAAGGATCAGGATTAGGGTCAGCATTTGTTAGGTTTAGGGCCAGGATTGAGGTTATGGTTATGGTTAGGGCAAAAATAAGGTTTAGGATACATAAACTCATAAAGATTGAGGTGTTGATCTGTGGCGTCACTCGGCCGGAGTTATATGGGACAGATACCAAAAATTTTGGCGGAGACCGCTGAAGTCCGCCGAAGTCCGTTCGGAGTCCAAGAGGTGCCCGGGGATAGCGCTTGTTTAAAAGTCCATCTAACCTAAAGTTTTTTCTGTAAAAGTGCGAACGCTAAAATCGGCTCCATCTAAACAATACTATTACTTGTACTACCCGCCGTTACTATATTGGTTACACGTGCAAAGCAACACGTGCAAAAATCATTCATCACTACAGTGTTTCCGTTCTGCGTCCATTGTATGTCTTTTTATTTGAAATCATCGACGTATTAATATTATCATCAGGTATTCTTACATTTTAAGTTAATAAGGTCGGCCTCCCATGTAAACGGGAGCCTTCATTATCTATGAGTATGACAATGACGTCCAAGCATATAAAAACATATATAATTACAAACCATAACATAATCCTGATCGTTAGAGTCGGTCAAATGCGATAAAATCCGCGGATATCTCATTTTCCTGTCCAAGCTTGAAATTTAAAAAATTCCCCATCGGCGCCGATCGGCGCGATCAGCGCCGATCGGCGCCGATGGGAAAATCACGGGAAATCTGGAATAAAATGCACCAGACAGCTTCCCTTATACAGGTGTTTTTATCGGCGCTGATCGGCGCCGATCGGGGGCAGATCGGCGCCGTCGGCGCCGATCGGGGGCTGGCCGGCGCTGATCGGCGCCGATCGGCGCTGATCGGCGCTGATCGGCGCCGATCAGCGCCTACGACCGCCGATGAAAAGATGCCGATTTCCCATCGGCGCCGATCGGCGCCGATCAGCGCCGATCGGCGGTACCACCGATCGGCGCCTAGCCGGCGCTGATCGGCGCCGACCAGCGCCGATCAGCGCCGATCGGCGCCGATCAGCGCTGATCGGCGCCGGACGGGCGCCGATCGGCGCCGAGTCGGCGATTTTGCAATGTGGTCATTTGCCACAAAATAGATATATACCTATGTTGATATAGTGACGGATAAAGTAGGAAATAGTTTGCCTCTAATAGCTAAAAAAGTAGGTGAAATTTTCTGTATTAATTTGCTTACCAATTGAAAATGACAGAATATAAATTTTGTGGAGAATGAAGAGGGCAATATTTCCCTCAGATAGACATATCAAGTGGCACCAAAAAAGCAAAACTAGACTTACTACAATATGAATAAGACATCAAGAGGCATTTATAGCTTCAAAGGAAAAATCACATTTATGGACTCATGGAAACTGGAAAGTATTTTGCCTTAAATGAGCTTAAACTTATTTCGTATAGAAGGATTATTGAAAAAATATTTACATTTAAAGAACTACCAATAAAGCTGGCATCCAAGGAATAAAGGCAAAATGGTACCACAGGAACACGACAAAAATTAGCCTCCATTAGCCTCCATTAGCCTCCATGGAGGCTGAGTGGAGCCTGAGTGGAGCCTAAGTGGAGGCTAATTTCAAAAATTAGCCTCCACGGAGGCTAGTGGAGGCATGAGGCTAATTTTTGAAAAATAGCCTCCACTATGGAGGCTATATTAGCCTCCACTAGCCTCCATTAGCCTCCACTAGCCTCCACTCAGCCTCCACTCAGCCTCCATCAGCCTCCATGGAGGCTAAATTTTGGTTTAGCCTCCACTAGCCTCCACTAGCCTCCACTAGCCTCCACTCAAGAATTAGCCTCCATTAGCCTCCACAGAAATTTAAAAAGTCATTTTTGTGGAGGCTAAAGCCTCCATATGGAGGCTAATGGAGGCTAATGGAGGCTGAGTGGAGGCTGAGTGGAGCCTAAATCAATAAGCTTACAAAACACAAAGTTCTTGCTGAAAATGGTGATTTATGTGTACTAATGTGAAAAACAATATATAGCTTCAAACTTTCAGACAGCTCCAACTGTCCTACACTCAGCCTCCACTAGGCTCCACTCAGCCTCCACTAGGCTCCACTCAGCCTCCACTCAGCCTCCACTAGGCTCCACTCAGCCTCCACTAGGCTCCACTCAGCCTCCACTAGGCTCCACTCAGCCTCCACTTAGCCTCCACTAGGCTCCACTCAGCCTCCACTAGGCTCCACTCAGGCCCCACTAGCCTCCACTAGGCTCCACTCAGCCTCCACTAGGCTCCACTGCCCACCAGTAGGCTCCACTAGCCTCCACTAGGATCAAATAGGCTCCACTAGCCTCCACTAGGATCCATTCAGCCTCCACTAGGCTCCACTCAGGCCCCACTAGCCTCCACTAGGCTCCACTAGGCTCCACTGGCCACCACTAGGCTCCACTAGCCTCCACTAGGATCCAATAGGCTCCACTAGCCTCCACTAGGCTCCACTCAGCCTCCACTAAGCTCCACAGCCTCCACTAGGCTCCACTCAGCCTCCACTAGGCTCCACTCAGCCTCCACTAGGCTCCATTCAGCCTCCACTAGGCTCCACCCAGCCTCCACTAGGCTCCACTCAGCCTCCACTAGGCTCCACTTAGCTCCACTAGCCTAGTGGAGGCTAGTGGAGCCTAGTGGAGGCTAGTGGAGCCTAGTGGAGGCTGAGTGAGCCTATGAGGCTGAGTGGAGGCTAATGAGGCTGAGTGGAGGCTGTGTGGAGGCTAGTGGAGGCTGAATGGAGCCTAGTGGAGGCTGAGAGCCTAGTGGAGGCTGAGGGAGCCTAGTGGAGGCTGAGTGAAGCCTAGTGGAGCCTAGTGGAGGCTGAGTGATTCTAGTGGAGGCCTAGTGGTGCCTAATACTAGACTTTGGTCTATGTTACAAAATGCGCTCTTTTTGTAAAAACATGACATAAATTTAATTTTTGGAGGCTTGTATATTATCTGTGTTTTTTAATGATTTTAGCTTCCATTTGGAGGCTATAGCTTTCACTAGCACTGTCAAAATTATAGCTTCCATAGAATCCAAAAATGACTTTATCAGTTTCTGTGGAGGCTAATGGAGGCTAATTCTTCAGTGGAGGCTAGTTTAGGCTAGTGGAGGCAAAACCAAAATATTAGCCTTCATGTAGGCTGGGTGGAGCTTGAGTGGGGCCTGAGTAGAGGCTAATGGAGGCTAATTAGCCTCCATAGTGGAGGGTTTTCTTAAATTAGCCTCATGCCTCCACTAGCCTCCGTGGAGGCTAATTTTTGAAATTAGCCTCCACTTAGGCTCCACTCAGCCTCCACTCAGCCTCCATGGAGGCTAATGGAGGCTAATGGAGGCTAATTTTTGTCGTGTTCCTGTGGTACCATTTTGCCGGAATAAAACTTGGAAAGGAAAACCTGTAAATGATAACATATTATAAGGAGATCTTACAGGACCAGAACAAACCGAACAACTGTTCTTTTAATGGCAAAATAGCGTGATGTAAACAAGCATAAAATTCAAACAAGCATAAATGTTTCACTTTTATAATTTTTAAGTATAGGGCAGTATAGAAACACAAAACAATGGTTATTCGTCACCACAGAACCTTGGTAAGGCATTAAAAGACTTGGTAAAGACTTAACAGAATCTAGAAAGCAAGAAGGAACAGTGTATGAAGTGCTTTGCTGGTACTTCATATGAAACCGGCTATCCAGTTCTGACAAAAATTGGTCAATTTCAGGATGAATGCTGAGAAAATACTATGAACGTAGCGCGCGGCGCCATTTTCCTGGATGGTCGTTTTGACGGTTCAAATCGATCAGTCAAAACGACCAACTGTTGGTGAGAAATAGGGCCCTGGTTTAGCGCTTGCCGCGCCGCGCACTCCGTGCGCGTAACCAGGGTCCTGGTTAGGGCAACTTATGTTGTAAGTCTGCATAGGTGTGTGTATGCGCCGCACGCTTCCCCGGCCCCGAGGAAGCGGCGCGGCGCGCGCAAAGGGGATATACGTGTTTAGCAATTTGTTCACTTAAACTTGAGGGTACTTAATTCTAGTGAACATATTGATGTGAAGATTGTTTGAATTGTTGAATTGATGTAATGTCAAAATTATTTGATTCCATTCCATTCCAAGACTATGGTGGCCGAGGTGGCTCACTTGGGGAAAATTTTTTTAAATCAATTTTTAGGTCCAAATTGTTTTGAAAGTGAGCCACGTCGGCCAAACCATGGCCGATGAGGCTCATTTCGGGTACCATGACCAAGTTTTCGCGCATTCGGTGATCAGTGTGCGCGGCGCGCGCGGCTCAAATTTGAAAAATTTTTGCAATTAAAATATTTTGCAAAAAAATTACACGAATGTCTTGGGAAAATTTTATTATTATCAAACAATACAATTTTGTGCTATTCTTGTCATGGTTTTTCTTTCTGAAAAATCGGATGAAAAATCATCAGCACAAAATATTTTTTGATGATGTGCTATTGAAATTATGAAAATAAAATATATTTATAATCTGTGGTATGTTGTAAATTCTTCTCTGTAGATTGTTATTGACTTCGACTTTGGAGAACTACTTTTTTCTTCAAAGCAGCAACCTGTTCATGTTTACTGAGGATTAAGTTTGTTGGTTGTTGCAAATGAATATATATTGAAACTGAAATAGGGAAAATTTTGATAGGATGTTTCTATCATTCAACTTCCTTAAATGAAGATCAAAGCTCCCAATTTTTTGATCATTTCTTTCAGAAAGCTTCTTGTGATAACCAAACTGAAAAGATTTTGTTAGGTGATTTCAACTGTCCTGATATCTCCTGGCTCTCAGGCAATATCATTGGACCAACAAACTCTATTGACAGAAACATCAAAATACAACAGAAGTTTGTTGAAGGTATTCATAATGCTGGGCTATCATGGCTTATTACGAATGAAAAAACAAGATGCAGAAAAGTTGGTAATACCATCCAAGAAAGCACAATTGACCAGATATTCTTGTCAGAAGAATCACTCTCCAATGATTTCAAAATCTTGCCTCCTCTTGGTAAGAGTGATCATGTTTCAATGATAGTTGATCTAAATGTCATAAACATTGAGCAAGTTCACTCTAATGAAACTGATGATGTGAGAAGGAACTGGTCAAAGATGGATTTAAAGGACATTTAGAAATCTCAAATAACATTGATTGGCATTTTTCCAAAAGTCCAGAGTTGATTAATGTTGAAGAAATGTGGGAGGATATACACAGTAAGTTGCTGAAAATTACTGATTCAATTCCTGAAAGTTATAATCACCACTCTGGGAACAACGATCAGAAAAGTACTCCTTGGTTAAATTCCTCTCTGAAGCGTGCTATCAGATCAAAAAACAAGCTTTGGGGGATTTTTAATGCAAACCCTACTATGGAAAACCTCAATGCAGCCCTCATTAAACAAGGTGAATTAGATGCAGTTGAATTTAAGGCTAAACTTAAATATGAGAAACTGATAACAAATGATCTGAAGCATAACTCTAAGGCTTTTTATTCATATCTGCGTTCAAGGAGAAATGTCAAGTCACTTGTAACAGTTTTGAAAAAAACTGATGGATCACTGACATCAAATGACAAAGAAACTGCTGAATGTTTTGCTGATGGCTTTAGTTCTGTATTTACAAACGAACCATATGGCCCACTGCCTGAATCTTGTTACAAAACACCTGACAAGATCATTTCTGATGTTAGCATTTCTGAAGAAGATGTGATTAATGAATTGAAGTCTTTGAATATATTCAAAAGCTCTGGTCCAGATAATATACACCCTAAGCTGCTGAAAGCCCTTGCTGGAAACCCTGATTTTGTGAAGAGCCTTACAATGCTATATAATAACTGTATCATCGAGCAGAAAATTCCTAAATTATGGAAAGTTGCAAGTGTCATAAGTCTACACAAGAAAGATGCCAAGACAGATCCTCTCAACTACAGACCTGTATCGTTAACATGCATTCTTTGTAAAATTTATGAGAAATTCATTAGGAATCATGTCTTAGACTTTGTGAGGGATGATATAAGTGAGCACCAACATGGCTTTATGGACAACAAATCATGTTTATCAAATTTATTGGAGACTGTTGATGCCATAATTGAACTTTTAGACTCAGGTTATCCTGTAGATTTGTTTTATTTTGACTTTTGCAAAGCTTTCGACACAGTTCCTCACCACAGACTTCTCACTAAGTTGGAAAATTATGGCATCAAAGGCTCAACATTGTCTATTTTGAGGGATTTTCTTAGTGAACGATCATTACATACTTGTGTTAGGGGAAACTATTCATCTCTTAGGAAAGTACTCTCTGGTGTGCCACAGGGCTCAGTTTTGGGTCCCTTGTTATTTATACTGTATATAAATGACCTTCCTGATGGTATCAGTAACCTCACTAAGTTATTTGCAGATGACATGAAGCTAATTGTGAATGCTGGCAGTAATAACAAAAAAACTGTTAACAGTGATCTTAAATCACTTGAAAACTGGGAATCTTTGTGGCTTCTTAAGTTTACACTCAGTTTTTTTTATAAGAAACTGTCTATAAGAAACTTAGCCTAGGATTTCCGAAAATTTAAGAAACTTAGCCTAGAATTTCGGAAAAATTAAGAAACTTCACTGATTTACAATTAAGAAATTAAGAAACTTCTAGACTAGAATTTTGAAATTTGTATATAAAATCCTATTGCAACTGAAATTCTTTTAACATGATACGTCTGGCTTCTGGGGGCTGCGCCCCCAGACCCCCATTATTTGATTGTTAACATTCCGAAACTAATCTAGTACTTCTATTGAACTTCTATTACAGTATTACACTGGATATGTGATAATTGATCATTATATAGAATAGAAATTTAGAAAATGAATCTTTCATGATTTTTCTGTTTAAAGTAACATGCCAGATACTAAAGCACAAAACAGAAATTTAGAAATTGTTGTTGACAGGACACTATTACAGTTCCATATCTATTTCCAAAAGTTCCAAGCATTATAGGATTTAAATATTATCTAAATTTCAAAATTTCAAACTTTTTGGAAGAACATTTGATGAAGATCCCTGAACATTATTGTATACAGCTGCACAAATCTTTTAAGATAGGTACATGCTTAAAAAGTGTATAATTTAACTGAAAATATCAGAAGGTTCGATTCTAATCCTCAACTACAGTCTACACAGTAGGTTCCTATGTTGGAAATTTCGTAGACATTTTCGTACGGTATGTCGGTATGTAGAATTAAGAAACCGATTAAGAAACTTTAGGCTCAAAATCGTGAAAAAATAAGAAACTTGTAGCCTAGGATTTCAATAAGTTTCTTATAAAAAAAACTGAGTGTAATCCTGAAAAATGTAAAGTCATGCACTTTGATTATAATCAGAATCCTATGAACGAATATAGAATAGATGGAGTTATTTTAGATAGTGTACAATCTGAAAAAAAGATCTTGGTGTTGTTGTGAATAATCAATTGAAATGGAATGACAACATAAACTCTTGTATTAAAAGATGCTAATAGAATGATTGCTTGGGTAACTAGAAACATGCTTAATCGTGATCCAGCTATTTTAACACACGTATCTATAAGACTATAATAAGACCAAAGTTAGAGTATTGTGTTCAAATATGGAATAGGAGTACTTGCCATGGTAATTGGTCAACTATTTTAGAGTTGGGAATCTATACAGCGTAGATTTACAAGACTAGTCAATGATATTGGACTATTACCCTATAGTGAGCGTTTGAGGAAACTTAATCTTACAACTTTAGGTGAACGGAGATTAAGGGGTGATCTTATCGAGACTTATAAAATCTTAAATGATAAAGTTCAATATGGTGAAAATCTATTTAGACTTGGCAGGTCAGGAAAGAACATTTGCATAGAAGTGTTAAATCTAATGATTCTGATATTTGTAAATTGAGGGCCCATTTTCTACCTGAAAATGCGTAATTACTGAATAAATTACCTAACTACGTTAAGTCTTCTAATGATGTAAATTCATTTAAGAGTAATTTGGAATTTTTTAAGAATGAATGTTTGCATGAGAATGATAATCATTATTGGCATGTTTCAAAACTTATATTAGATAAGATTGAAGGAAAAGATTATCTAGAAAACAAATCAAAGTTTAATAACTTTTTAATGCAAAATATTTTTATTGCAAATAGGAAAGGTATTAACACCTATGTCAGACCAAGTAGTGTTGAATAGTTAGCAGGTGTTTTTATAATTGTTTATTGACAGTAGTTTTTAATTTATTTTAAATTCAGTTTCGTTATTATCTTGGATTCTAACTAAATCCATCAGTTATTTATTTCAGTCTTATTTATTTATCATACCTACTTTATCTTATTTTAAGCAGGCTCTATTAATTTTACTCATATTTTTCATCTTCAATTATATTTTTATAATTCTGACTTTAGATTGGGGGTACCTTGTGAAGGTATGTAATAATAGTGAAGTATTTTGATTGCCGATTTTTATTACATTTTTGGACACCTTGGATATAAGGTGTGGAATCGAAGGATGAAGTTTTGTTAGCTAATTTTATAGAATGAATCGTGTTACTTGATAGTAAAATTGTTATATTATATTATTATTAGATGGCACAGTATTACAGGAAACATGCACTGAAAGGGACTTAGGTGTATTGGTAAAAAATGACCTACAATGGGATTGCAATATTAGTAAATGTATAAAAGATGCTAATAGATCAATAGCTTGGATTAGCAGAAATGTTATAGATAAAGACATTGATATTATGTTGCGAATTTATAAGGCAATAATTAGACCTAAACTAGAATACTGTGTGCAAATTTGGAGTCCCACCGCTCACCATGGGAATTGGGGTACCATCTTGGAGCTGGAAGGAGTCCAGCGTCGTTTCACTAGACTTATTAATGGCATAGGTACACTTCCTTACAGTGAGGTTGGAAGGCTTAAATTAACAACATTAGCTGAAAGGAGAATAAGAGGAGATCTCATAGAAACATTCAAAGTTGTTAATAATAAGGTCCAGTATGGTCAGAACTTGTTTAAACTTGGAAGAAGTAGAAGAAATCTATTGATGCCTAGAACAAACTCAGGTGTTAATTTGTCAAAGAGATGTTAATAGATTGAATGATAATTTTATTTCAGAGAGAGTTAGATCTTATTGGAATAATCTTCCTAAATCTGTGAGAAAGCTGATGTTAACCACTTTAAAACTAGTTTGGAGTACTATAAAAGGAAACTGATACTCTTAGTGATGACAATTTCTGGCATATTTCTTCATTGGTATTGGAAAAAAATAGAAGGGAGCAATTATTTGACAAATAAGGTGAAATTTAATGAGTATTTAAGAAGTAAACCCATATGTGGCTAAAAAGAAAGGAATAAACATTAGTTATTGATTGGAAAGCTTGTAATGTTGTTTTAAAAGGCTCAATAGTAATTCTTTAAATTATTACTCAACTGCTTAAATTATTTGGTAATTCATATTGACAGAAGTTACTTTTTATCACACTGTGAATGTATATTTTGGTTTTTGATGTTTATTTATTTTCATGGTTATCACAAGGTCTGCATGAAGTTTTTTGCTTTCTATCAGTTTTAATTGTTATTTCACTGCTATCTCATAAAACTATCAACAGTTCTAGATTAATTCTGTTATTTGATTTTTTAAATGCTCTTGAAAATTGAATAAATGGACACCTGGGTTAAAAGGTGTGTTTTTAGTGGAAGCTATTGTTTTGATATAATGAAAGGAAGCGTGATGGTTTAATACCATAATTCATTCTATTTCTATTTATTTCTATTTATGCATATGAAATATAAGAGAATGAATTTATATTTATATTTATTTATTTATGCATTATTCATATTACTATTTATTCACTTCTGATACACTTCTAAAATAATAAGATTGACAACAAAACTTAATTCCATCAGTTCTAATCTATCCTTAGGTCTTGATGGGATGCCTCCATCATAGCCTTGGTAGTTTGAAACAGGGCAAAATACTTCAATGATTGGTGAGCCAACAAATTGATATGACCATGTTTTAAAAAGCTAACTATGTCACACACACACAGAGTACAATTGAGAACATGCAAGGTCCAAATAATAAAATGCTTGCAAAAGGTACATAACCTATTTACTTAATGCCCCTACCACAATGGAGTGTGTTTGTTTCATGAGCTTCAGTGTCATAAGTTGGTCCTTGTGCATTATTGGGAATTCTTTATCTTTATTGGGAAATTTTATCTGGTCAGACAAGATCAAAGTATCAAATCAATTGTCACTAGAAATTTAAAAAGTTCAAATGTTTAAATTGATTAGACGGACACCTTGATACTCTTCCTACCACAATTTAGTGTATAGTTTCATAATAAGTTTAATGTTCATTTGGTATCAAAGTTATTACTTGTCTTATTTAAAACAATTCAAGTATACAAATATCATCTGGTCAGACAAGGAGGAAGTTTTCATGACATCTAAATTTGAGCACAATACATCAATCAACAAAAGGTTGTACACAGTACAGGGAATCTGACAAATTTTCATTGCCATTAGTGGCAATGTTGACAGTTATGGATTAACTAAACTTTCTATAATTGACAATGAATCAACAGTGTTGACAATGAACTGTCATTGTTGACAATGAATTCAATATGATCGTCATTGTCAAATCTAAGTCGTATATTAAAGTATAAAATGATCATTGTAAACATTTTAAGTTGAAAAGTCTGTACCACTTTTCTGGTGCCGTGATAGGTTTTTGGAACATTTTTACCAGGGAATTCAGTGGACAAAATATGTACGTTAGTACAAAATGTAATGTAGAAAATTTTAAAAATACGTTGCCCCCCCAGCGGTGAATTGTCGAAGTGGTGACCGTATACCATAACCTACACGGTCGAGGCGAGGCCGAGACTGTCTTAGTTGGGCTATGGATGGGGCGCACCGAGTTTATTGATTTATTTCATTTTATACCAAAGGTATACGGTCACAGCTTAGATCATCGAACCGGATTATACCCCAACCAGAAATAGCAAGAACATATTTGCTCCGACCAACTACAGTATTTTCTTCCATTCTGATCTGACGACCCTCGCCTGAGTCAACGCCTTTAGGCCTTTATAGATTTTTGTGTACTCATTTACAAAATTTCATTTGAGCTGCATGTTTAATAAAAATTTCTTGGCGACCGTCAGCGGTCGACTGGGATCCTGGCCCCGGATACAGTCACGGCTAGCATTCGCATTTTCTCCCTAGCCTCGATTATTTTGCTTTTAAAATTTGGCCCCGGCCCCGTTTGATGAATCACAATCCCTGCCCCAGATTTTGGGCATTTCATCTGTATGTTTCCTAAAAATTCTGTGTCATTGAAGGGGGGGGGGTCGACCTATTTTTTGTTTTTTTTGTTTTTTTTGTTAAGGTAAATGTTGTTTTCTGGAAAACAAAAACAAAAAAAACAAATAAAAAAAAAAAACAAATAAAAAAAACAAAAAATACAAAAAACATAAAAACATAAAAACAAAAAACAAAAAAAAACAAAAAAAAAAACAAAAGTTACAAAGTTACAAAAACATAAAAACAAATAAAAACAATAAAACAAAAAATACAATAAAACAAAAAATACAAAAACAAAACATAAAAACCAAAAACATGAAAAACCATGAAACCAAAAAATATGAAAGGGAATTTGGTTTGTGCCCATTTTGCTGCTGTGGTGTCGTCTTCAAAATCGAGTGAAACCACTCTAATAAAGTATTTTTGCGATAGAACGCTATTTTCCCTACTCTGAACATCTGTAACTCAGAGAGTTTTCGCCAGATTGTGTTTTACTTCGATACACATTGCTTTTTTAGACCTAGAGATTTAGCAATAGAGGAGTTCTCAATTTAAGGCGATCGGTCGAAAATTTTTGTCGCAGGAGGCTTCTAAAATGTAACTGCCAAATGCTTGAAATTACGTTTAAGACCGAAAATTTAGAATGTAGCCCTATTCGGTGATATAATGACGAAGTGATAATGGTTTCTCAATGTCTCAATAAATAGGAATGAGAAATCTACGATGAAATTGTGAAGCACGTAAGTTCACGTGGATGTTTTCTAGAAATTAGGGATTTCAAGAAATTTATATTTGCATAGGTCATTCGACTTGATTACATTGAAACAAGTTCAGATGCGATAGAAACACGTAAACTTGATGTAAGTTTCTGTATTTCAGCCGTTGAGTTCACGTCGATGAGTTGAAGGAATTGATAAGAAATACGTGACCAATGTTGTTTGTTCCGAGTTAGAATAAGGTTTGGTTATGTGGGCTCGAACTGACAAAATGAATGTGAAAATGGATTTTCCACACTCAATTCAGCAGAAGGTTACTACGCAAACCTTAATAACTTGATGTATCAATAGTATTATATTTACTCTTTTATTTGTTTTTTAATCTATTTTGTAATTTTTGTATTTTTGTATTTCATGTTTTTTGTTTTTTATGATTTTGTTTTTTGTATTTTTTGTATTTTTTGTTTTTTATGTTTTTTTTGTTTTTTTTGTTTTTTTTTGTTTTTTATGTTTTGTATTTTTTTGTTTTTTTGTTTTTTTTTTTTTTGTTTTGTATTTTTGTATTTTTTGTATTTTTGTTTTTTTTGTTTTTTGTTTTTTTGTTTTTTTTGTTTTTTGTTTTTTTGTTTTTTTTTGTTAAGGTAAATGTGATTTTTTGAAAAAAACAAAAAACAAAAAAAACAAAAAAAACAAAAAAATATGTCGGCCACCCCCCCATTGAACTTGAAGTGTCATTTTCAGCTCACCTAAGACTCTGCTGGTTGATTTCTGCCCTGGCCTATATATACAAAATTTCATCCCCGGTGGACCACTGGTGACCGCTGACCGTATACCGCAACTTAAATGGTCGCTTTAATGAGCTTTGGATATATTTAATAACCTATATATCGGAATCTCGCATTCGATCAACAGAAAGTTTCCTTTCGCTGGACAGAAATTACTTTTATGTGTTATTTTTATTCTTAAAACTTAAAAGCTTTAACCCTTTAATCACTAATCAGCCTGTGATGTACCAGTCTCGAAACTGTGCAAGGCCTCCTGACTTCCTGACAGGCGGTACCCCGTCCACTTTTTGTTGACAAGCTCTAAACAGGTTTTAGACGGGTTAAGTGAAGATTTCGAAAAGAATTTGCATCTTTTTTACCAACTCTGTGACAGGTTTTGGACGGATTTTCCAGTTTCCACATTTCAAAACTAACTTTGCAGCCGGCTGGGGACACGTTTTCGACAAGTTTGTGACCCTGTGACAGGTTTTACTCACATTCTATGCTCTTTTGGACAGGATTTGAGCGGGTACCGCCTTTCAGGAGAGCTTGATTTTGAGAGGTCTTCGCCGATAAATGTTGGGTTATTGACGATATTAATGATATGTTTAAATTGTTTCACTGCCAGCAAACTTCATTTTTCTCAATCGAAGCGATACCTTTTTACAGTTGGATAAGTTTGGATTGCCAATTGTCACAAATTTTCCCAATTTATACAAGTCTGGAAAGCGCCATGAAAATAACCTTGAATAAAGCACATTATTTTAGCAGTTAAGAAGAAGACCTAATCTATTTTAAGCAACAGCCTTGCAGGTGCAGTATTTGCTACCGGCCTCGACCGATGAGCTTCTTAATCTTAGTGTTTTAAATTCAGTTGAAACTATTTTTCTCTACGAGTATAAATCGAATTGATTGTACATTTGATCATTCAAACAAATTGTTGAATTACACTGATTTGGTTGTATACATTTAGTCCTTCATATTAACAAGAGTCGGCTATATAAATGCGATGACGTCATGCAATCACGTAGCAGGAAACCGCGACACCTAAAAACTGTGTCGTTCGCGCGGAAATGGTCGCGAGCGCACGTACAGTAAAAAGCTTCGCCAGAAATAGGGGTGTCGTTTCGCGACACCCCTGGTTGAAGAAGTTTTTTCTGAGGCAAGAGCGAAGGAAGAGGAGACAACAGTTGGAAGAAAAGAAGAACAAAGAAAAGGATCCAATCAATTAAGGGTCTACTATACCAATGCTAATGGATTGATCAATAAGCTTTCAGAGCTAGAAATACTCCTTCATTCAGAAAATGTTGATATTGCATGTATAACAGAGACTCATTTCCATGAAGAAATCCTAGATGCAGAGATTAATATAACAGGGTTCACTGTTTATAGAGGTGACAGAAATTTCAAACTAGACCGAACAAAGAATAAATGTACAGAAATCAGTGAGGGTGGAGGCTCAGTTATATATGTCAAAAATAATATCCTTATTGAATATGGATCACATCATTCAGCTCACGATTCTACCTCTGTTACCATTGAAACTGAAATAGGGAAAATTTTGATAGGATGTTTCTATCATTCAACTTCCTTAAATGAAGATCAAAGCTCCCAATTTTTTGATCATTTCTTTCAGAAAGCTTCTTGTGATAACCAAACTGAAAAGATTTTGTTAGGTGATTTCAACTGTCCTGATATCTCCTGGCTCTCAGGCAATATCATTGGACCAACAAACTCTATTGACAGAAACATCAAAATACAACAGAAGTTTGTTGAAGGTATTCATAATGCTGGGCTTTCATGGCTTATTACGAATGAAAAAACAAGATGCAGAAAAGTTGGTAATACCATCCAAGAAAGCACAATTGACCAGATATTCTTGTCAGAAGAGTCACTCTCCAATGATTTCAAAATCTTGCCTCCTCTTGGTAAGAGTGATCATGTTTCAATGATAGTTGATCTGAATGTCATAAACATTGAGCAAGTTCACTCTAATGAAACTGATGATGTGAGAAGGAACTGGTCAAAGATGGATTTAAAGGACATTTTAGAAATCTCAAATAACATTGATTGGCATTTTTCCAAAAGTCCAGAGTTGATTAATGTTGAAGAAATGTGGGAGGATATACACAGTAAGTTGCTGAAAATTACTGATTCAATTCCTGAAAGTTATAATCACCACTCTGGGAACAACGATCAGAAAAGTACTCCATGGTTAAATTCCTCTCTGAAGCGTGCTATCAGATCAAAAAACAAGCTTTGGGGGATTTTTAATGCAAACCCTACTATGGAAAACCTCAATGCAGCCCTCATGAAACAAGGTGAATTAGATGCAGTTGAATTGAAGGCTAAACTTAAATATGAGAAACTGATAACAAATGATCTGAAGCATAACTCTAAGGCTTTTTATTCATATCTGCGTTCAAGGAGAAATGTCAAGTCACTTGTAACAGTTTTGAAAAAAACTGATGGATCACTGACATCAAATGACAAAGAAACTGCTGAATGTTTTGCTGATGGCTTTAGTTCTGTGTTTACAAACGAACCATATGGCCCACTGCCTGAATCTTGTTACAAAACACCTGACAAGATCATTTCTGATGTTAGCATTTCTGAAGAAGATGTGATTAATGAATTGAAGTCTTTGAATATATTCAAAAGCTCTGGTCCAGATAATATACACCCTAAGCTGCTGAAAGCCCTTGCTGGAAACCCTGATTTTGTGAAGAGCCTTACAATGCTTTATAATAACTGTATCAGCGAGCAGAAAATTCCTAAATTATGGAAAGTTGCAAGTGTCATAAGTCTACACAAGAAAGATGCCAAGACAGATCCTCTCAACTACAGACCTGTATCGTTAACATGCATTCTTTGTAAAATTTATGAGAAATTCATTAGGAATCATGTCTTAGACTTTGTGAGGGATGATATAAGTGAGCACCAACATGGCTTTATGGACAACAAATCATGTTTATCAAATTTATTGGAGACTGTTGATGCCATAATTGAACTTTTAGACTCAGGTTATCCTGTAGATTTGTTTTATTTTGACTTTTGCAAAGCTTTCGACACAGTTCCTCACCACAGGCTTCTCACTAAGTTGGAAAATTATGGCATCAAAGGCTCAACATTGTCTATTTTGAGGGATTTTCTTAGTGAACGATCATTACGTACTTGTGTTAGGGGAAACTATTCATCTCTTAGGAAAGTACTCTCTGGTGTGCCACAGGGCTCAGTTTTGGGTCCCTTGTTATTTATACTGTATATAAATGACCTTCCTGATGGTATCAATAACCTCACTAAGTTATTTGCAGATGACATGAAGCTAATTGTGAATGCTGGCAGTAATAACAAAAAAACTGTTAACAGTGATCTTAAATCACTTGAAAACTGGGAATCTTTGTGGCTTCTTAAGTTTAATCCTGAAAAATGTAAAGTCATGCACTTTGATTATAATCAGAATCCTATGAATGAATATAGAATAGATGGAGTTATTTTAGATAGTGTACAATCTGAAAAAGATCTTGGTGTTGTTGTGAATAATCAATTGAAATGGAATGACAACATAAACTCTTGTATTAAAGATGCTAATAGAATGATTGCTTGGGTAACTAGAAACATGCTTAATCGTGATCCAGCTATTTTAACACGTATCTATAAGACTATAATAAGACCAAAGTTAGAGTATTGTGTTCAAATATGGAATAGGAGTACTTGCCATGGTAATTGGTCAACTATTTTAGAGTTGGAATCTATACAGCGTAGATTTACAAGACTAGTCAATGATATTGGACTATTACCCTATAGTGAGCGTTTGAGGAAACTTAATCTTACAACTTTAGGTGAACGGAGATTAAGGGGTGATCTTATCGAGACTTATAAAATCTTAAATGATAAAGTTCAATATGGTGAAAATCTATTTAGACTTGGCAGGTCAGGAAAGAACATTTTGCATAGAAGTGTTAAATCTATTGATTCTGATATTTGTAAATTGAGGGCCCATTTTCTACCTGAAAGAGTACGTAATTACTGGAATAAATTACCTAACTACGTTAAGTCTTCTAATGATGTAAATTCATTTAAGAGTAATTTGGAAGTTTTTAAGAATGAATGTTTGCATGAGAATGATAATAATTATTGGCATGTTTCAAAACTTATATTAGATAAGATTGAAGGAAAAGATTATCTAGAAAACAAATCAAAGTTTAATAACTTTTTAATGCAAAATATTTTTATTGCAAATAGGAAAGGTATTAACACCTATGTCAGACCAAGTAGTGTTGAATAGTTAGCAGGTGTTTTTATAATTGTTTATTGACAGTAGTTTTTAATTTATTTTAAATTCAGTTTCGTTATTATCTTGGATTCTAACTATGTCCATCAGTTATTTATTTCAGTCTTATTTATTTATCATACCTACTTTATCTTATTTTAAGCAGGTTCTATTAATTTTACTCATTTTTTAATCTTCAATTATATTTTTATAATTCTGACTTTAGATTGGGGGTACCTTGTGAAGGTATGTAATAATAGTGAAGTATTTTGATTGCCGATTTTTATTATATTTTGGACACCTTGGATATAAGGTGTGGAATCGAAGGATGAAGTTTTGACTGTTAACCACTGTGAATCAATTGGAAAGGATAAACTTGCTGCAATGCTTTGTCAAGCATTTGTTCATATATCAGATATGCACCGTACTGTTAGAGGTTTAGAGGAGGAGAATCATAATATGCATGTAAAGCATGATGAGTCACTGAAGACTTCTCCCTTCAGCCAAATCTCTGATGAGATGGTTGTGCTGCAAAGGAAGCTGATTGAATCTCAGGAGAATGTGGTACTGCTTCAGAAGCAGTTGCTAGAGTTGAAAGATAAACAGTTGTGTGCAGTCACATCATGTGTAAAGTCATCTGTCCAGGAAACAGTCAAAGAGGAGTTTAAGAGCTACAGCTCAGTTGTGAAGTCAGGAATGCAGGAGCAGACCTCAGTGACACCATCCAGCATTGTGTCTGTAGTTAAGAAAGTTGTGGAGGAAGAGGACAGGAGCCGGAACATCATGGTATTCGGTCTGGCAGAGGAGGACAAGGAGGACCTCAATGCAAAGATATGTAGCATCATGGAAGAGATTGGAGAAAAACCAAAGATGGAAGTGTTTCGAGTGGGCAAGGCTAAGGATGGTAGACCACGCCCTGTCAAGGTTGCCTTGACCAGTTCCTTGATTGTTTCCAAGGTCATTGCTAAGTCTTCCCAACTCAGTGAGAAGGACAAGTTTAAAAGTGTTTTCCTGTCTCCCGACAGGTCCTATGATCAGAGGCTTGCACACAGGACTCTTGTTGCAGAGTTGAAGAGGAAGAAGGCTGATGAGCCTAACAAGCGACATTTCATCAGAAGTGGAATCGTAAACAGTGTTGCGAAGACAATGTGACAGAGTTAATGGCAGTATGCTATCAACCTGCTGTTTAGTTTTGCATAGCAGTCTGAAGTGCATATGGATCTATATGTATATATGGGTTTTTATAAACAAATTTGATGAACAATACTTATAGTTAAATATTTTGAGTTAGGGTACATGCTAAATGATAAAGTGTGATGAAAGAATTTATTGACCAATTGAGTTGCTTTATGGCAAAATCATTACATTAGATAAAATTAATGGTATTGAACCATCACAAATCTTTACAATATTCAATTCATTGGTTTACATTAGGAAAACACCTTTGAACACAGGTGTCCATTTTCAATAACATTTTGAAACATTTCATAGAATAAATAGGAGTCAATATCATATAGAAATGCAATATGAGTGTGAAAATTCTTTAAATAAATTACTAGTAAAAAAGTTTTTGATCTGGGCTAAAAAGCCAAAGCAAAGGTAGAAATTTTAATTGATTGGCCTTAAGGGAAACAAATTTGAAAATTATGACTGTCAGATGTTTTTCCTTTTCAAAAATTCCCAAATAGTCCTTTAAGTACAAAACTGAAAAAGATATAAATTGAGCTGATTCCAGTCTGCTAGACATCATAATGGGATGTTGTGGTATAAGGTTGATTGATGATGCCCCAAGGGTCCTCTCCTTGTAGATGTATCCTCTAACACCCCTTATAGCAATCAAGATGCTTCTGAGGATGGCAAATCTCACTCTTGTCCTGATATGAGTGATGACATGGCTGTACTTTTCTGACCATTTGTTTGCTACCATTTCAGCCAAACACTTCAACACAGCAGTTGCTTCAGGTCCTGTGCCTCCTGTTGTCAGGAAACCCATTGGGGAAAAGGAACCCTTTTCAGATTCTATCACTCTTTCTTCATACTTGTCCTTCTTTTCCTTCTCATCCCTTGTGTACAACTGATTAAGGGTCAGGGTAACATTTGAAGCAGCATGGGGGTGAGTCACCCTTATATCAAAATATGAGCGTTCAAATGTTGACCTAAGTCCACAGGCTAAAATGTCTAGTCTTGCACCATCGTCAGTTGTTGTTTTTCTGCTGTACTCATTTGGTTTGACTGGCAAGAGCGATGGCTTAATCTTAACATCAACACAAACATCCTTCATCATGTTGCCAATGCAGTCACGAACATTGTTGTGTCTCATGTTCACATAACCCCCTTTCTTACATGATAGGCAGTGAACTATGTCGTTTTTGGTCCCACATCCACAAAATTTCGGAATGCCATGTATCAGCCAGTTATATCTATACTTATTCAATGCAATAAAATTTAATGATGAAATGCCCACTATTAGGCAACCCATCATACCCCATGACTAAATTATTTTATATGAACTGCCAAGTTTATCATAAGTTCTATTTAATTTGAAATTAACAATCCTTTTTAATTGTTAACTTCTCTTTTTTCAAATTGTAACATGTTATAAGAATCTGGAAGATCCAATAAGAGGTGGAAAGTTGAAGATAATTTATTTTATTTTATCTTATTTTGTGCTATGGAGGATAATTTCTATACAGTCTTTTAACTAAGTATTGTAAATATTGTGTCCCAACAGGAGTGTTAGTGCTCCATGGACATATTTTATATTTAATCCTATTCAATTCTGATTAAAGATTTCATCCTTATATGTCTGATTTGATTGATCATTTTGCAGGAAAATACATTTTTTTCAATGAAAAGTTTACTTTAGAGAGCTAATGAAGAATTTTAGTTCTACTCTGCATTTCCTGAATGAGATTTATGATGAACAATCTAATATTTATAGGAAAATGTTTATGATCAACTTTGGGATGCAATGTTGTGAATAAATGGATATGATGCCAGAAGGTATCCAAACATCAAAAAAGTTGACATATTTCCTTATTATAAGGTAAAAGACTCTAATGCTCCTTAATGCTTTGTAAAAGAATGCTTCCCTCATTGATGTCAAATCATTGATTTGTCCTCATTGTAAATTATTCAATTCATTGTGAGGATAGTATTCAATAAAACTGCTGTCTTTCATTGAAAGTAACGATTATGATTCAAGCCAAATAACTACTCCACAATATAAACTGACAGTTTCGAAACATAACTTTAAGATTGACTTGTGAGGATAGGATAACCATTTGGCTAATGCATCAAATTTACTTTATTTTCAGCCAACTCAAAGTTGATAAACTTTTTGCCATTGCAAGAGAATTAGAACAAATATACTGGCATGATTCAAGCTCCTTGGGAAGTGTGAGAGACATTCTACCCTCGGATGATCTTCAGCAAATTATAGAATCATACAAAAGTTGCTCGAAGATTTTTGTTAAGTCACAGCATCATTTAGATGGTGGTCAATCGATTGATTTGGGTACATAATTTTTATTTTCTTTCATATGTTTCTGTTTAATATTTCTGCTTCATAGATGGGACTATAGTTCATTGTTAGTTACTTAATAGTTCTTTCAAGTGATATGCAAGTGTATGGAAATTAACTAGTGTTATGTTCACACATTGGGTTAATTATTTGGAAAGGATAGGGAAATGTTCTGGCTCATTTATTTATTTTATCACCTATATCATCACTAAACATGTTCAAATAGCATGTTTATAGAGCTATCAATACACAATATAATGTATAAAATGTATAAGCTTTCTTAGCGTGGACTGATAAATCTTTCAGGATATCAGAATCAGACAAGAAAACCAAGAGCAGAAAATACAGAAAGTTTCATGATTGAAAATAATTTGCATGGAAGCACTGTTGCAGAGCTACCAAAGGTCAATTCTTTCACTAGTGGTCTGACTTCACCTCCATATAGTTCAAATAGTCCAGTAATGAAAAGAGGGAGGTGCATTGAAAAGAAGCCAAAAAATGAAGAAGAACCTAGCAAATTAACTAAAGTTATATCAGAGCTACAGGAAATTTCACAGGTCATTAAAGAAAGTAAAGAGGACGCAAAGCCAATGAATAAGCTGGTGGCTTCTACTTACGTAGATAGAAAACTTAGTCCTGTTCAATTAGATTCTCATTGTGGTATTAATAATGTTGACCTGAGTTCCTCAAGCAGTAAATCATTAAGCTGTCAAGAAGAAGGTGAGTTTATAATGTAGAGAAAGATGCAATTAATTTTGTACATCCCTTTTATTCTTTCTGTATAAATCATCATCTATTTTGAATTGCACTTTTTAGTTAAGAATTTTAGTATTTTGAATTGCAGAAATTTAGAATTTTATTGAATACTTTTCTCAAATAGAGCCTAGCTTATGTAATAGCCAATGATTATGAGATAGTTCTAGTAAAACACAAGGGAACATTTTTTGAAGTAACTCTGGTAGATGATATTCTCTATGAATATGTATTGTATTATATACAGACATTAGAACTTAGAACGACAAACAGACATTCAACCCCCCCCCCCCTTAAAGGATCAGAAACACATCATATTAGAATATAACCATTGACAGTTTACTTTAAAAATCTCAGGTGTTGGACTTTGTCTTGGTGATTTTGGCAGTCCAGATAGCTTTGCAAATGTATTCACTGATGAACTAACATGCGGAAATCGAGTTCAAGTTAAATCCAAACTAGATCATAATATTATTCCCTGTTCAGAAGCACAAAAATCTCTACTAGCTGAAGATCAGACTATTAGTACTAATTCTAATTATGTTTTGGATGAGTCCAAAGCACTGTCCTCTGGAAAAAGCTCATCTTGTGACATGAGCGAAATTTGCAATGCATTAGATGAACAACAGCCAGGCTCTAGTAAGATGAAGAATGACGAAAAGAATCCTGCCATAAGTTCAAAAGGACCCATTAACTCTGAGCCACATATGTTACATTTGGACAATGTTGAGAAAATTGATGTTATATCAATTCTCCGAGAAGGATGGAAAGTTCAAAATACTTTTGAAAAAAGGACAAGAAAAATAATATCAAAAGCCCAGCAGAGTTCCATGGAAGAAATACTATTCGCTGTATTTAAAGATAAGGCAGTTGAATTTGTTGAATTTGGAACAAATGCAAAGCAAAAGACTACAGTAAGGCTCAATCTAAACTTCAAATGCTTCGAAAATCATTCTATTTTGAAACAAATTTCTTCGTGAACTTTCATAATGAAATGGATCAGATGGTAAAGCAATCAATTACGTAAGTACCTATTATTAGTAGCTTATCTAAGGCAGTTTCAGTCCGTTGTCCTGGATACCCAATCATGATAAGAGACTTAATTGCATTTAAACTTGATTGCAACCCATGTGTGAAAAATAAGTGGTTCATTGTCATCAACTTGCTGCACTATGATAATGGTGACATGGCCACCCATTTCTTGTATGGGTATTGGGTAACCATATTGAGTCTTGAATATTTTGCTAAGCTTTTAGATTCTTGTAATTGATTATGAAAATTTAATGACTTCTATGAAGATAAATTATAGGAAGGTGTAAGAGCTAAGAATGATAAAAGTGTAAATTTTGAATTTCTATTTGTTTGATTACTTTTGAAATTTTTTATATGTATTGTTTTCAATGTCCATGATTTTTTGGTGTAAATATGGTTTGTATATGGCAGATGGCTGCTGCAGCTATTTCTTGTTAATCTAACAATTTAGCTGCCTGAAATGGTTGAGTATTATTCTTCATCATTCCCTCCAATATTCAACCTCCCAAAGTCATTGTGCATGTTCTAGGTACGACTGGTTTATTTCTTAGATTTTCAACAAAAACTAACCACAATGAAACATTTCCCTCATGATTTCGAGCAAAATTCATTACATAGCTATGTCAAAGATAGATCGATTCTTGTTGATTATTTGATTACAGAACGTTAATATTTAATTAATTCCAATTCCTATGATAGTTATGACAGACGTTATGGAAGTTGATCACTTTGTGGATAATCCACCAGAGTTTGAGGTTTGTAACCAATACAGCAACATTGTAGCTTTGTAGTTCTTTACTTCTATTGAGTTGCATTATTTTCAATTTCAACCATTATTCCGGCCTAATAATTGATCATCTTTTGTTCCAAACATCCAAAATCTTGCTGGGAATATTTTGTCGTTCTAATGTTGCAATGCTATTCCTAAATTAGTTCTCGTGTTACACTGTAACAGAAGACATCCCGCAGGTATTGAAGATCACATCAAGGAAGGAAGCTCCTGATGGGGTCGAGCATCTCTATGAGGTGCACTGGAAGGATGGTGATGTCACCTACGAACCTGTTTCTAACTTGTCGGGAGCTTCAGATGCCCTGCGACAGTTTCTGGAGGACCATTTCCCCGAGGACAGCCTCCTCAAAGTCCTCTCTGCCATGAATGATTCTGAGGGAGAAGAGGATGAAGTAGACGGGGCAAATGGGAACATTGGGAAGCAGGAGAAGCTGAGTTGGTTGGCTCGGTGGCATCAGAAGACCACGCGGGGGAGTACTCAGTATTGGCTGAGGAAGGGAACTGACAACGCAGAGGAACCCAGCTTGCTGAAACGGGTCAAGGATTTAGAAGGTGAAGTTTGCAACAATTTATATCATTGACACATTTAGATAACTTAAACTGGGCCATGATAACTTGAACAAGGTTTTATTTGTTTCATCCCCTTTCCTGATATTTTGATATTCGAGCAGCTGAATATTAATGGTACTAAGATTAATTTCCCAACTTCAGATGTTTCTTATGTTTAAACTTTTTACTTTCAGACAGTGAACCGGCACCCGATGATATCGTAGAAGTGGAGGATAGTAACGCCCCTCTGGCACCAGCTTCCGTTCCTGAAGCTCCTGAACAAGACGTTCCGGCTGTTCTCTTTTCCGAGGTTACTAATAATCCAGTCCTTCATAGTACATCCGATTATGGATTGATTTTTTCAATTATTTCTCCTGATAGTACTTAGAGATACACTAAGATACTTAAACGTGCCAACCTAACCTTGGGTACTGGGTAGTCTACTTTTCCGAGTTGCAAGGCTGCGTATATCTGTTGATAGTGTGTATCTTAGTGCACTGCAAGTATTCTACCGTACACCCCCACAGAACCTATAGAGATACACTACAATCATGGTGTAATGAGTAAAATGTTGGTGTAATCTTTAATTAACTGTGATGTTTCGTTTTTCTGACAAACTTCTTAAGCTCTTACTGCTGATCGTCATTAGGAATATTAGGATTATTAAAACCCGCACCGCAGGAAGAAGGTCCTGCTGACACGAGTGGCTTTGACACCCCGTCCCACGAGATGACCCCCGGACAGAGGGTGAGAAGGAGGGTCAGGGTCGTGGAGGAGACTGTCAAGATGTTCCCTCATGAGGAACTCTACGGGCCTGACTTGGAACAGCGCCAAAACAAGTGAGTGTGGAGGGAATTGCGAGATAATATGATATCCGCAACATAGCTCTAAAGGTCCTGGCCTATGGCACCGCCGTGTCACATAGCAAAGTCGCCCAGTTCCCGTGAATGAAAGTTTTAATTCTGTTCCTCAATCGTCCTCTGGATAATTGACCTGAAATTTTAATTCATTCACTTAAAATTGAAATTCCCCGTAGAGTGTATACAATTTCATACCTAGGTTTTCTGTAGGTACTACAGCCTATAATAATGCTATAATACGCTGCACTATAATTACAGAAGCTAATAACTACAAATATACTGCTAGCTGTCAGCATTAGTGCTCTGCTTCCACATCATGTGATATTTCAAATACCTCTGCAGCCTGCAAAATCACATAGCACAGCCTTCTATACTTACACGATATACCTAGTATAGAGATATACTATTTAAAAACTTTGGAATTTCAAGTATGATACTTTTATACTTTTATAGCCTAGAACTTCAACGTCCATGACCTCATGAAGGCTACATATCCCACTTACAAGTAACAAGATGTATTTCAAAATAATAACAAAAATTGCTAACACTATAAGAATGCAGCAACAAAAAAAATCAAACTTTTGAGACAGCGAAGCATCACTTACTCAGTTACTCAACAGTCAGCACTGGCTAAATGCTTCCACATATATTTTATACCTGTATACGTGACTACTGACTAACAAAACAACCCCTTCAGAACGCTGGCTCTATGGCGAGACATCCTATCCTTCATTCTACTTGTGGTCCCTGTTGCTGTGTTCATATTCATCTACTACTCCAAACAACCTGCAGCGTCTTAACCCCATACCTCCATCTATTTTATCTTCAACCTGACTACATTTCGTCCTGAGCCCAGAAACTGCCGTTGTCAGCCTTATGAACTACACAGTCCAAACCCTCTGAAACTACACAGTACACAGCCCAAAACCCTGAAGCTACACAGCCCAAACTCATTGAAAACGTAACTGGTGATGCTATCTACCAGTCTTATGGGGTCAACCAGTGCTGTGGTGTAAGCAAGTACTGCGGTTTAAGCCAATGCTGTGCTCTCATCGATCATCTTCTAGTTTGGGAATCCATTCATAACCCTCTCAACTTCTTAACATTTTCAGATCCTTCATAATATACACTCGAGCCTACTATTTAAACTGTAATGAGGATGTACTGCACACTTACACAGTTCATTATTACACGGGATTATTTAACTCAACTTGTCATTGTTTTGAGATTGGCCCTTAATAATAACTCACTAAACGCTATTATGTTATTATAGAGTCCCCTGAAGATAACATAATTCCTACTTATGTCCGAATTTACGTTATTTATGTTTCTCTGCCCATACGTACCTATCTACCAAATTTAGAAATATTGTGTTATATGATAGTATGATAATATTATGTTTTATCTTCGTTTTATGTTTTAACTAAATTACTCGGATTAAGTTACTCGGATCGTTTGGAATTTGGCCATTCTCAGAACATTTATACCACTTTACAAAATCAAATTCTCCTTGACGACTTATAATTTACTCAGCAATGTACTCAGCTGAGCCATTTGAATGTACGAAAACATTTTAACACAGCTAAGAATTTATATTAAATTGGTTAAACATAATAATATCATTTAAATCCTTTTGATATGATAATTAAAGAAGATGGCCGCGTGTTGAGTTACACATGGTGCTGTCTAGATCATGAGGATTAAATGTTTTCTACTCGATGGTATTAGAGGATATTGAAATATAAGATTTTCAGGTGTCATGGTGATAATGTACTCTTTTCCTTGCCAGCCATGTAAAACGTTATTGTATTTAAAGCTTTACCACTTTTTGCCAGGGTTTGTCTATTTCTGTCGATGATGGCACGATAAAATTTTCCTCCTGAGATGAAGTAAAAAATATCATTTTGAAAAGTCTATTCCCGGTTATTGTATATTCGATTCATTTTATTGATATTATGATCGAAATGCACCTCACCGTACCTTTTATGGCTTAATCGTTGTCGTGGCTATGGCTTTCATTTCCAATACTTATTGTACGGTATTACCGACTATATGTGTACTTAACTCAAGTATCAGGCTGTTTTATCGATGTTATCCAGGGCTTTATTTTTGAATATTAAAATTTTAATGGTTGTTTTATTATTTTCTCTTTTTATGAAGGGTGCAATCAGCACCATCATAATAATATCATTTAAACATATTATAAATAATGATTTAATTTTCTTGATTTTGTATCTTATTATTTATACAAAATATTGAATACGATGAATGCATCGTGAAACACATTGTGGATGGCTAAGTTTTGTGATTTTTAATGAAACAACCAGTAGCCGTTCAAAAGAAAAGCAGCATTAGGTTAATAAGCAACTATCTGCAATGTTTTTCACTGCACCGTACATAACATAGCATGTTAATAAGTTCCTGATTCGTCACTGATTATCTCACTACTGCATATATACATAACATAGCATTATTATTATTACGGTCTCCACTACAGTGCAAAATAGGATAAAATTTTATTTTATATCAAAAACATAGCGTTGAATCGGACGAGGGTTCAGAATTACTGTTGTTTTTATAGGTCCCAGCTATTATTCATGATTATTACTATAATGAACTCGTCATTGTCAAAGTCTCGGCTGTCGCCTCGACCAGGATAACTTAGATTACAGTCTGAAGTATTGTTCTTGGTACTATGTATTTCAAAATCCTGAGAATCAGTACTTATTGTACCTACAGTGTTTGACTGCAATATATGAAGCAAATTCCTTCTCCTAACAAACAGTTTTACTGTCTGCTGACTCACTACAAGACTTCAAAGGCTCGAGTAGATTGTCTTGTAGTTCCAGCATATTTATCATCTTGAGCCCTTCTCAACTACCAACCCTCGAACCTATTTTCCGATTCCTCTGAAGTATCGTATAATTCTGATGTTAGTGCTCCGTTTGAGGACTCATGGAAGTGGTTAGGTTTGCCACGCCTTATCCTGAGTGGTTTATTGACAAACTGCGCGACAAGAATCTATCAGACACTCAACAGCAGGTTAATAGGAAGCATATTACCGATTACGTGTAGGCGTTATTACCTCAATTGCTAGCCTTTTTTTCTTTTCTTTTACCAACTTGCCAACGAAGTGTGAATCAAAGGCATTTTTTGAAATATCATTAGTAACTGCAACTGGTTGTTCATTCACTTCACTATTCATGAGTATCTACTATCTAAGTATCTACTGTATATTTTCAGATCTGGCTATTGTGTGGACTGCATATCCACCCTAAACACTGTGCCCTGCACCTGGCCCTTTACCAGTGGTACCTCAAGAACTCATCTGTTGCTGCTGCTGCAGGTTAGTGTACAGCAATTCATTCAATTCAATTCAATTCAATTCAATTCAATTCAATTCAATTCAATTCAATTCAATTCAATTCAATTCAATTCAATATTTCAATTCAATATTTCAATTCAATTCAATTCAATTCCCTCTCTTTACCCAGAAGAGTTGAGTAAGATATTAAAAGAATTCCCGGATGATGAAGAGCTGTTGCGATACCTTACAGATCTCATAGCGCTAGTTAACAGTCAGACAGCATCAGTAGAAGTAAGTAACTACCATTATTACCCTCCCGTGGCTCAAACTCCAGTGAGATAATTATCGATATATCACTCCTTTATAGAACTACTGTACAGTGGCGGAAAAATAGAGCAGAATATCGTTGAATAAATTGTTGATTTTATGAAGGAGCACTCAAAATCTATAAAAACGTTGAATTCAGACGAGGGTCGTCAGACCCGAGTGGGAGGGAGTACTGTTTTGTCGGGTAATAATATACGGTAAATACACACTTGGGTGTGTAATTACCACATTAATTCCACGAGCTTGCGAGTGGAATTCATGCAATAAATGCACGAGCTTGCGAGTGCATTTATTGGAGTAATTGCACGAGCTTGCGAGTGCAATTACGATGGTAATTTACACACCCAAGTGTGTATTTACTGTATTATTACCCTGCCATATACGCATCAATCAAAGTAGACGGTTTGAAACTTAAGTATTCGAACTATATGTTGTATGAATAATGGGTACACTATTTCATAATTGAAACAGGCGAGAATTTTTGCCAGTGATTTGTTAAAGTCAGAATCACATCATCATCGTATCGGGGTCAATTCAGCGAATAAGTTCAAAAGTCCAAATGATACAACCAGCGCCCAGCATTGATACATACTGTTAGTGTATGACGTACCTAGTATGTATATTGTATATGTACTACTTTGCAAAAATTTTGTTATGATCTTTCATTGCCATAAAAAATGAACCATGAAAGTTAAGTACTCAATCCAAAACAAAACAATTCACACCACAAACATTAATAACAACTGACTCGAGAGCTACAATCTTATCTCATATAGAATCTGCCCTTAAAGAAAAACACGATCACATGTGAATGTAGTCAGCTAAATCTTTAGAGTGCATCAAAATGTATGTATGTACTCCTCAGTTAAACAATAAGTTTTATGCCATATAATCATTATCTTCATCCCGATCTGAAATAAGTAACGAACACTGACAGATAGAAATGACGGCGCACAGAAATAATGTAGTTGAATTTGATAAAACGGAGCAATACACTCTATATATGGCGCCACAAGTCTGCGTTATATCTCTAAGACTAGATAAATAAACATTGAAACACGGATGGCTTTATCAAGCCCGTCTGGGTGGCGCCATTTAGGTGTATACGATAGTGTTCCTTCTATTTATTTTATCTTTATCTTGTGTTGCCCTATAATATCGTTTAGATATATAGTAGTATTTTATAGATTGTGCTCATATTTACTTTATCTTGTGCTACCGAATGTGCCATGAAGAATATAACATATATCGTACAGTCGTACCGAACACTTTGTGCTCCTTATCGCTATTTTATCTTGTTTTACAGTATATATACGGTTAAGAAAAGATTACATCGAATCGTTTTGTAATATGAAAAGTTCGATAACAGATATCATGGGAGCTCATTATTCTCCTATTTACATCCGCACAGAGATAGCAAATAGGTTAGGATCGTGCGAATGGCCGTTTCAGAAAATTGGTAGTAATTCAACAGTAGTAATTCAACAGCTGGGAATAGTAATTCAACACTTGAATAGTAATTCAACAGTTGAGGTATAGTAATTACACACTTGACAGTAATTCAACTGCTGGGTACGGTGGTATTACATGATTAATATTGCTCAAAAATTCGAAAAGTAATTACACTGCAGGGTAATAATACATTTAACAAACTCATGGATCGTGTGATATCGAAAATTGTCAAACTCGGCTAACGCCTCGTGTGATAATTTTCGATATCACACTCCCATTCGTTTGTTAATCGTACACTATTCTTTTTGGTGTACACTATCCACAAACATGATACTGCGATTAGATTTCCTTGGCTGAATCGGTTAGGAAATACTCATATGGACACTGTGAAAGTTTGAAGACGATAGTTTCATGAGATAAGCTCCTTACATCTTTACAAACATAACAGTAAACTCTTCAGTAAACATAACAGTTAACTCGTCAGGTCGAAGTGCTGAAATCACTGACGCTAGCTGAGCAACAGAGTGTGTATCTGACTGTGGCAACATCACAAACTGACAAACTGGCCTGCACTTCCACTGTACTACAAGTAAGTTACCTTCGTGTCTGTCTAGGTGTCATATATCTCTGTCTTTTCTCTATTCTACATGTATTATACTTTCTGTTTCTGTGAGTCTGTGTAAGTTTGTCACTTTTTCAACTCTTTAGCTGTCTGCCTTCAAATCTTCAAATTTCAATCTCTGGTCACCTATCGCATGTTCGTGTATCAGGGTTTGATGTGCAATGTGCATATTAAAGACTTTTACTGCATTGTCTACACGTATTCTGCCGATTCTGCACATAACATATTACAATGAGATGCGGAGGCCTGTAATCCGACACCGCGAATTCCTCTCCCTGCAAAACACTTTCACTTCGAGTGTTACTACTTCTTGATTTACAGAGACACATATCGGACATATCTCTAACTTTTTAACAAGTTCGTATGTGCATACTTAGTGTGATTTGTGTTTCATAACACAAGTGATTACAGTTCATTAATTTGTTCACTTTACAGCGACTGTATTTTGTTATTGTGCTCTAAAACAAAGTGCTCAAGTCATGAACTTCTATCACATACTCAATGTAGCAAGATGCCAGATGTTGACTTTAGTGTATACCTCTAATTGTATTCAATACCCTGCTTTGTTTTAAGCCCTTTGTTAACAAATTGTCGCAATTTCGGTAGTTTTTCCTCGCGACGAACGCATTTCTTATTACCAGCACCGCGCAAAATTAGAATTATTCTTCCTCCACGCGCGTTTTTGTTTACACTTTACCGATTCGAATTGTGACAGCTGGCAAAATAGCGGGTAAATGACCCTTTTCACTATCCTGTGCAGTACGATAGAATGAGAATCAGCAAGGTGCTGCTGAAAGTGGCAGACTGGTGAGCTGTGATATCAAACTAACTCGGTCAGGGCCAGGGTTTTCTCTTTAGGGTACATAACAGTTCCGGTTAGGGGAATGCGTATGTGTGTTCATCAGTCGAAAGACGGAAGTGACTCGTCAAAAGGTTAATAAAATTGGCGCAAAACGTACCTTACTTGACACTAAGGATGAAGTTACCTATGTATTTATTCTTATCAGTTTGTGTACTTTTCTGTCTTATATCTGACCCTTATCCTCAGATGATGCGAGCTACCCCTCCTCCATCGCTCAACATGCCATCTCAGCTGCCAAAGTGCTGATCAAATACGAACAGCAACAAGGCACTAAGCTCGGCTCTATCAACCCTCTTCGCAGAATGCTGATACTCGAACTCATGCCACTCATTCTGAGTAAAGGTAAGGGAGGAAGATCCGACTTTTATCAAATTGTGCTCATGTGCTGTGATGATTTGAGTTCTAGCCCCTGACCTCAGGGCCAGTATTCCCCATCTTTACCTCAACATTAAGATACCTCATTCAGCTAATCATTTAATCAATTCTCTCAAATCGCACCTCAGGTACAGAGTTCCTAGACACCCTGACAGAGACAGTTGTCACTCTGTTCGTACAACTTGTAGCTCACTACTACATTGAGTGTGCTACTGTCACAGATCCGGCAATAAAAGAGGTAATTGCTGGTTAACATGTGAGATGATTACACCGAACTGTTTACAATTGTCATTTGCTGCGTCATGTTGTACTGTACTATTCGTACAATCATCCTTCAAAATCAAAACCTGACCGAAGTTGTTTCAGTAGGATAAACATAGAGCTGTTTTTGAAGTTCTTTGCCATTCTGAAATGCAAAATATTGCCATTTCCTCACAGAAAGATCTGATAGTTGTCTCTCTGTCAGGAATACAAGATAACGGATCCGTGGACAGATCTAAAGGAGAGTTTGGTGAAGTTTGCTAACCTGCACAACTGGAAGATTCTACCGGACTTCCAGTCCTCAAACGTTGCTGTGAGTACATCGTCCAGGGATTTCGCTGAATCCCACAATTAGTGCTGATCTAGCATATCATCTCTAATTTCTATCCATCTACCAATGATGATAATATCCCCTGTTCAGGTATTGCTGGGACATGTTTGCGATGTTGTAAACGCCTCCTCCTCCTCGCCTGATGCGGGCACGTTCTACTGCCTCCTCTTCCTCCTCTTCGAGTACAGCTTCAAGTACATTAAAATGGTGGACAGCTACTCTCTGATACTTGTCAAAAGCACAGAGGAGACGCCAAATCAAACAAAGGTACGCGGGGAAGGGTTGAAAGTTTAAAATATGCAAAGTTACTGCAGGGAACATGGCTTGGCTGTTGTGTTGAAATCCACGGCAGTTCCCCTATCAGGACAGATTTAGATAAATACTGACACAAAATAGCTTATAGCTATTTGTTGGCTTTAAAAAGCATAAAAACTTGCTATTCTGCGGCTTTGAACCATTTTCTGTCGGTAGACACCAATAACTCGATGTCAACTCTAGTATCATGACAGTAACCTCAGTCTCCCCTCCAGACTGAGACAGAGACAACTAGTTCAGAGGATGAACCAGTGCGAAAGCGTAGACGAACACTGAGTATCACAGAGTCGTGTAGTAACATACTCAACTACTTCACCATTGCTGAGAAGTGTTACAGGTATTACAGTAATGATATGCGCCAGTTAGCGATATTTCCCCTTGCAAGTCCAAATTCACCCTACTTTGGACATTATAGAGGTTAGGAAGTTATTTGTTTCAGATATCAACAGTCAATACCAAAGGCATCGAGAAATCTGAAACTTTGTAGGCTATTCCTTTGAGACGTTATTGAGTCACGAATGTCTTTTGGAATTAGCCCTTCTTCTGCATTTATGATGAAGCAGTGTGACTGTTTGAGTATAACCCAAATGTTCTACCCCCCAGGTATCTGCGCAGTAACATGTGCAAGCAGCTGAGCAGTGTGAGTGAGGAACTTAACGCTACCACTTGGCGGTGGTACTCCCTCTTCCTTGCTGATGTGGCTGTCTACAACAGCGACGAGGACTTGGCAAACATCCAACAGAATCACTCAGCCAACTTCACTACAGGTTTACCTGGGGTTTTTTAACCACTGCACTGGCTTCGCCAACTTCCTAGTACAGGATTAATAATTAATCAGGGTTCTGACTTTCTGGGTTTACAATGAACTAAAGTCATTGAATTACGTTTTTCAAATTAATCAAATATATAACACAAATACATCATCCAATTATCGCACAAATATCCTCCTCCTACTGTCACCTCCGCTCTTGCCCACTTTGTCCGTACCAAGTCACAGCTCTGACACTGCCTGTCCGCTGAGCAGCCTCTCCACCTGCAGGTGGGGCTGGCCCACCCTGATCCCCTCCCCCAGGAGGACCCACCAAGTGGGGTGTCATACCCAGCAAGTGTTGTGGGATACCCACCAAATGTTGGGGGATCGTGGGGGAGTAATCCTGAGAAGTTGTGTTACCGAAGGAGTTTGGCAGGAGGGTCCGTGCATCTCTGATCTGTCTGCGTAGTCTCTGTAACTCCAACTCCATCTCCTGCATGGCTGTATCCTGGTATGTCCAGTGTGGTCGTCTCTCCCTCCACTCCCTGCTGATCGCATCCCTCGCCATGACGCTCCTCCTCCTCATTCCCTCCGCCATGTCGCCCATCGACTGTACGAACCTGTTCCGCTTCTTAGGTCTCTTGTTGCCGTAACTAGGCGTCCCTTTCTTAGACCTGCTCTTCAACTTGATGCGGAATACCTTCCGGATGAGGTCAGCAAAGTAGGGTGCCCAGTAGACCTCACAGCAGAAGCAGTCACAGAGAGGCACCTCGTAGTCAGGCTCCAAAGGGATGATGGGCGGCAGTATGTCTAGCAAACTGTCATCCCGGGATCCATAGGCGCCAAGTGTTCTGTTCACGGGGAGAGATGTGAGAGGCGGCAGTAAGTCTATCACTGCGTGTTTAGAGGACTTCTTGTCATCCCACTCTGAACTTTGGAGGGAGGTTTGAGGGGGCAAAGTCCGCCCGGCGTAGGTGTCAAGAATGTCGATAGTGTGTTTTATGTCACGTTTATTTGCCAGTTTTCTAGTCCTTGCCACGACTAAGTCCCCTCCCCCATGAGCTGTTTCTGCTAAAGGAGGGGGGTTGCGTCCTAAGTCCATATCTTCTCCTGACGAACAGGACACTACATGAGACAGGGGCACGTCGGTGTCAAGTGCATTCTTGAGAATAGACATCCTGAAATCAGGAAGTGTCATAGAGGGGCTAGGGGTTATTGGAGAATTGACGAGTGTTAATTTACGCAGCAAGACCGCATGGTTTAAGGTTCTACATATCTTGAAATTTTCAATTCGACGAGAAAAGTCAGAAGGCGTGAAGACGTTTCATCTCGTTGATATCACGATTTTCCTCACTATCACATGTTTTTTTCTTCTTGCAAATAAAAGCTCAGTATGTAGAGCATAAAGATTTCTTCAGAGATATTCGACAGAAATTTTATGACCAATTTTATTAATCATACACGACAACAGATATAATATTGTACGAGCTATGATAAGTCTTAACGGACGATAAACTAATATTTCTGCATTTAATACCTACACAGTTAACTGAATGCTACGCAGGAGCAAATTAATTAGCAATATTTTATGAATCACACATGCGGCGTGGCTATATACCGACTGTGTGGTCACACGCAATGCTCCTTCATAAAAGTGTTCATGTCATTTTTCAGATGAGCTGCGTGTGATGACACAGCAAGCGCTTGGTAGCAGCGGACCTACCAACACCCTAAAGTCCGTGTGGACGCTGCTAGACAACCTACCCCCTCCTCGGACACGCCCTCCTACCACACCCCCGACCTGTTCCTGTGTCACCCCATCACCGGCCACTCCTTCTCCTTCGTCCTCAACTCGCGCTCCCAGCTGTGTCTGCACGTGTGCCGCGCGCTAGTTACCATGGTACAGAGTCGCATCCCCAAAACCCGGCAATCAGACATCCTGGCGCTCCTCCTCATCATTTACCAGTATGATGTGGAGGTGTTCAGGGAGGAGCTGGCTCGGACTGTGGAGGCCGTCAAGTCCGTCAAAACCTTCAAGTACAAGGGTCTCCTGGGCCACGTAACGGAAGTGGTTCTGCTGGAGGAGCTGCTGTACTTAGCAACACACTGCGATGTGAGACTGGACATCAGCAGTGACGTCAGCAAGAAGCGGTTTAATAAGGATGACGTCATCAACTCCATCAGAGCTCATGTTCAGCACTGTAAAGACTCAAGTGAGGAGAACGTCATAAGGTTCCTACTCGATCACAGGGACATTATCGAGACAAGGTTCAGTCAGTACGCGTTCGCTTCAACTTGACAGTAGGTTCAATTTGCTTCTTATTAAATTTCTTCCCGCAATCAAACTGAAAACAGACCGTTTATTTGTGCAATTCATATCTTTGTATCTTTGTACCACAGTGCACAATAATTGTCTTGATATAATCTCCCTGCAATTTACATAATTTGCGAATTGCTATGCTTGCAAGTTCATGGTTGTTTACAATGGAACCCTCTTGAGAAAAGGGGGATTGTTTTTAATTAATTTATTTTCGATGAAATGTATTTATTGCAACGCCTCAATGCACGTCTTTTTTCATTGCTTCATAACAATGTTCGCATTTCCTTCAAACATCAATATACAATATATCATGCCAAGCCATGATAATTGCTGTTCAAAATATCAATTCTTTTACAGTTCTTTGGTTCTTTCATGATTTCCTTCATTGTGAAATATACAAGAATCACTTTGTATTGTTATTTTTAATCTAACTCATTTTCTCCATTTGAGCTAAGGGCAATCAGAGGAGTGTTGCAAAGTTATCAGTTTTCATCAGAGACTGTTGTCAATTAGTGTCAGGAGAGTTGTTACTGTCATCGGCGAGTTGATATTGTGTGAATTAACACCATGGAGAAGGATTATGTTCCCAACAGGAGTGGACTGAACTACTTCTTATGGGCCATTTCCATGAAGTACAACCTCTGGACAGGTAGGGTGTAAGATGCTGTGTATTTTATGCAATTTGGTTGGCTTTTATTTATGCAATATTTATATTTCTTGTAGCAATTTGAGATTCACCTGAGAGCTATCCTCCTTTGGGAAATGGGTCTCCTGACAAGCTCACTAGCGGTTACCCCGTCAAATCCTGTCTTATCAACATCAAACCTGCCTAAAACCCGAGCAGAACCTGTCAACTATAATTACAAGGAAAGGGGTACTACTTGTCAGGATGCAGAAATGCCCACCACAGGCGAAATTTATGATTTTCAATGAATGTTGGGCACTTTTCCAGCAAACTACTATAACGAAAAAGGTGAGAGGTTCATGAACCCCCATGAATTACAGGCCTGCCCTTTACCTCCTCACCCTTTCCAGGACTCTACTGCCTGGAACCGTGGGAAAGGAACCTTTTCAACGTGTGTCTGATTATCATCCTCTCCATGAGCGTGTACACCACCAGTCTCTTCATGCCCGGCTACATCTCCACCTTTCTCTCCGTTTCCTGCTCCCTCCTCGCCCACATCTCCTCCCTCCTCTTCAACTCTACCGAGACAATCGCAGTCTGCAGGGACTCTATGGATACTCCCTCGCCTTAGGATTGTTTCAAGGTATATCAACTCGTGACCCTTGGTATTTCAAGTCGACTAGTCGTCACACTAGGTATTTGTTTATCGCCCTAGGTGGTTGTTTCTTTATCATATACGGACGTTTGTAGGGTCCTGTTTATACTATCAAATTTGTATCGTTCTATCTGTGTACTTGTGTATACCAGCAAAATTTCAGTCATGGAGTGATGAATTTTTGACAGACTGAAGTTTCGTCTCTTGATTAAGAATTTAAATTTCATAATTCAGACTTCCAGTGGTCAATTTTTTCAGAGAATACTAGAACTTAGCTATATCATTTCTGAGAAATTGCAATTATCCAGAAATTTTTGATGCTTAGAATTTAGATAAACAATGATAATTTGTGTTATGCTATCGCCTTGCAGGAGCCAGGAATATAAAAATTAAACTCGATCTATAATCTAGACCTACATGGTATAGATTTAATGATTTTATAAGATGTATTTATTAAATATTGAGTGATTTAAATGTTGAACATTTAATCCTGTGAGCTTTCAATTTTCTATTGAATATAATCAGTTTCATATTGATATCATGCTGGTAATAAACTCTCCTAATCTAGCTTCATGTCCTCAATGTGTGTGCTTTCCCCACATTTCGAAGCTCATGTTGCATCGATAAGCAGAGTTCTCATTCCCCGTACCGTGCGTGATTCAAGCCACTCATTCGCTCTGGAAATTTCAAATTTACCTCCTTTGCGTGACTATAAATTCAGCCCCAAATGCCGTAGCAGGTATCGTGTTACCGTCCCTTTTATCGCTGTGATCAAATTCTATGTACCAAGAGAAACATTTTCTAGAACTCCGTGACTTTGTTACCTTTCCAGCAATTTCAGATATCGGGCCGTAATTCCCGGGGGGGCTAGGGGGGCTGAAGCCCCCCCAAGATTTTTGAACTGACTCAAAAAAATTCTAACTCCCTATTATAATTTCCAAATTTACTGATCTTTACAGTTTGCTACATTGAATGGGGAATGATATTGATGCATCATTCGCAATTGTGAAGGTTTCAACATCATATCAACTCTTCATGTATGCTAGTTTGTAGGTTCATCATGGTATTTTTTATCTACAAACCACAGTACAGAAGTGCTGTAATAAATCCATGTCTCCATAGTAAGTAGGCAAAAATAATAATAACAAGGAAAGGAATAACTAAATATCGTGCTCATATCATGCTCATAACATGCTCATAGATTTATGCAAGTGACAAACTCGAATGAATAAAAAAGATTTAATGATTGAGGGCGAGCTCCGGATGGAGGATAGAGTGTCTTCTAACCATTGGCTCATTGGGCGAAAAGGTGGCTGAATGCACCGGTCATGCTAATGATGGGGCGGGTGGGGTGCCTTGCTTGTGTACTTTGGGCAGACCGTTTCGCCCAATGGTTAGAGACACTCTGTTCACCATCTGGAGCTCGCTCTCAATAATCAAGGACTCCTTCAGCCTCAGGCATATCTTGGGGAAGTCAAAAAGATTCAATGATGTTCATATTAATTTAACGCCTTAATAAAACAAGCAAGTGCTCTGGGCTAACAATGGGTCATCAGTTGGGTAAGGAGGATTATGAGGCACAATATGTCTGCACACGGTTTTTTAACATGAAAAATTGCTCAAGACTTGTTAAAGAGTTAAAGTACCATTTTATACGACTCATAATTTTCACGATTCTTACCCATTTCTGTAGCCCAAAATTCATTCTCAGACATTGAAAAACCCAAAAATTTTCCGGGGGGCTCCGCCCCCCTAACCCCCGGCCAGGGGCTCTGCCCCTGGACCCCGCTGGGGGCTGCGCCCCCAGACCCCTGCCGCCCCTGGAACCATTCCCTGGGCTCGCTTCGCTCGCCCAGCCCCCCCAACTCGAAATTGAGAATTACGGCCCTGGTGCGTGATTCAAGCCACTCATTCGCTCTGGAAATTTCAAATTTACCTCCTTTGCGTGACTATAAATTCAGCCCCAAATGCCGTAGCAGGTATCGTGTTACCGTCCCTTTTATCGCTGTGATCAAATTCCATGTACCAAGAGAAACATTTTCTAGAACTCCGTGACTTTGTTACCTTTCCAGCAATTTTAGATATCGATATCATGGAACATTCCCCTTCTTACATCAATTTGTATTTATTTTACCTGTATTTTCGTAAATTGCGATTCCCGATTATATCTAACTCGATTACAATTCATTGCACGTGTGCCTAAGATGTGCCGTCATTCCATTATTCCGGCTATCGCACACACAGTTGCAATGTTTTCTCAACATTGCATTATTACATTACACAACACACTATATATTACACACCTTTTAACATATGAACACTCACTAAGGATGATGGATGAACGAAATCTGCTCGGATCACGTGACCTGGTCACGTGACAACGCTCAGAATCACGCGAGAGAGAGGATCACGCGACCCTTCCTCCCGGCGTGTGTGTGTGCAGTAATATATCGTGATGTCGTGACGTCAGAGCTCGCTGCTGCGGTCACAGCTCTCTCAGAGATGGAGTCCAGTGTTTGTTATTCTTCCTCCCGTCTTTCATTGCTCTCACACACACCGACAAACCCTGGTCTCTCCGGGTCACGAGCGTGTAGTTATCATCAGTCGGCACCATGTTCATCAGTAATTCGTGTTATCAGTAAACTAAATATCAGTCATCGTGTCAGCATTTTACTGTGATCAAGAGCAGCGGATTGTACAGTCATCAGCAGAACACATCACATCGAGTGAATTGCATCAGAATAAAACATGAGCTCTATTTCCTCCGAGAAGGAGGGGTCCCGGGTGTCCGCAGCCCTCCGACCTATTCTCCAGAACCCGGAACTTGTGGCGAAGCTGTTTAGTGCTGGGTCCGCTGCTTGCTTTGCTGAGGCAGTTACTCTACCCATGGATTGTGCCAAGATCAAGCTTCAGGTACATATCAAACTTATAGGTAATTTGGTCATTTTCGTCATTTGGTCATTTTACATTTCATAAACAATATTTATTTTCTTATTGATAATATTTACCGATCAGTGCAGTGATGACATGCCAGGAAGATTGACTGACAACCTCCCCCCCCCCCACATGAGCCCCCAAACCATAACCCACTAACCCAGACCCTACTCTAACCCAGACCCTACTCTGACCCAGACAAGTTCTAGGTGATTTTGTCCGGGGTGGGGGACCTTGCCCGTTCACCGTCATAAAATTTTTCCAATCAATTCAAACCAACCACTCTGGAATGAATAATCACCAGTTTCCACCCATTTCCTGAGTCTGTTCTCTTTCCTCAATCCTAATTCCTATCCCATTTTATAATCTCGGATGATGTAATAGGTTTGTTTGTCCACTATAAGAACTTCCATGAGGGTGCGCCCCTCCTAGCAGCACTGCACTCTTATTCAGTGTATTGTACTTGTTCATCCAAACAAATATAAAGCAGATGATTGGTTTGGAAGTGAACTGCAAGTAAAACACGTTTAATTAACACACCATAGCCTACCCTAAAACATCAGCTAGGGCCTGGAAGGTAGAGCCGGTGGTGAGATTTTTTATCTGAAGACATTCAACGGCACTCATCTCCTTTTCTGCAAGACTTGCACGGCCTTCCAGACTCGTGTAGAACTATAAGAAATCAAACAGTTTACTCACTCCTCCCGTTTTTTCTTGTGACTAAAATAGCTTAGCAATTATTTAAATATTGCGTAATAAATGCTGTAATCTTTGTGATTCGTCACATGTAGCAGCGGCTAAACTTTCTAGATTTGCGGAAATTAAAGATTCTGACTCATGACTTTGTTTAAATCATGACGTAAGTGTGTGCTTACTTATCTTCTCCGCGTTTCTAAAAATATATCGCCAGATGGTCAATATAGTTAATATTTCGTCTGTTGTGTAGACAGTAAATGCTGGAAAGTGGATTAATCTCATTGCATCTCATAGCTCGACAATTATATGGCAATAAATCATTGTCAAATAATCGCATTGTACTGGTGTCTGGTACTTGCCCATGGGAAATTCTGATTCTCGGTAAACAGAAAATATCCAGGGCCCGTCAACTGAAGAGGCTCCCGTGACTCCATGTTTTATCTGCATATTATACGACATATTATTTTGTTGACCATGTCCCCTGTGATGTTCAGAGATATAACCAAGTAAAAAGGGAAATCCATGACACGCTCAAACACAAGCTGTCAGAATTACCACGACCTAAGGTTCGAGGATGCAAACCAGTGGTGGAAGTGTTTGCTCAGTCTTTCCATGGTTTCTTTCATGTGTCTCTCCTGATGGATTCTGGGGATTTATTACTCTGTAACACAGTCTTTGGTCATACCTGTTTTGTAGTAGGGCAATTTTATGTTAGGTTTTTCATACTTTAGGATGGTTTGTATTGTATTGCTGTCATGGGTAAATCATTGACTGTTATAAACCTGCACAATATTTTGACCGTTCCATTATTGATATGACAATGCGTGTAATATTGCGTTAGGATATTTTCACGGCGGTTCATGTAACCCTAAGGAGTGGGTACTAATGCTAAAGAGTAGGATGTTTTTAGTGCGGTCACGTTCACTGGCATAAATATTATTTATTTTAATATTTTCCTCGCAGTCGCATAATGGACAAACACCTTAGCCATGGTAGTTGGTAGGATAAAATTTGATGACGATCATCCAGATATTGTAAAAAATGTCATCTAGTTGGCATTTTCTCCTTCACTGTAGCGAATATGGTCAAGCTCTAATTATACCAACCAATCAGTAGTGATCCTCAGCCATGAACCCCCCCCCCCTCCATGAAATCTACCTAGTGAAAACCAACAAATAAAGAAATAACACTAACAGATAATATCTATTTCCAGGTAGAAGGTGGAACACTGCTCTCGACTGTCCGTACCATCGCTGCTACTGACGGTACCAAGGGCTTCTTCCGAGGCTTAGTCCCTGGTCTGCACCGACAACTGGGATTCTGTACCATCAGACTCGGTCTCTACGATTCTACCAAGGAGTTCTACAAGGAAGTAAGAGGGCATTTGTTATAGTCTTGTGCCTCTTACTTTGATGTCAGATTGATTCAACCATAGATTCATTCAACTTTACAATATACTTTTCATAGGATTTATGTCGTTTTGATCGAATTTATGTCGTTCTCATCGATCGATCCATGTGCAGTGTGCACACATATAATGGGTAACATTCTTGTGAACCCCCTCTACTACTCACACCCTCCGTCAGAATCTAGGGCTGGATGATGGGCTACCACTCCGCTTTGCAGCTGGAATCTCAACTGCTGTAGCTGCTGTCTGCTGTGCCCAGCCGACTGAGGTAATACTAAATGATTTGTTGAAATAATAACACTGAGTGTAAGGTTATGGAATATCTTGTAAATGTAACAGATGATTCTTGTGGCATGTTTTAATTAAGCATTGAAATTAATTCACTCAATCTGAGTAGGACTCTGGATCATATTTTCACGACCACCCAGAATGAAGCCCTTCGACTTTTCAAATATTTGTATTTGATCAGTCAAGCGAATCAGTTTCGCATACCTTATTGTAGGAAATTAAGCACTCAAAAAATTAAGCCAACACGTCAATAAGCACTATGAAATTAGGCCCTTTTGAGAGGTCTGGTGCTTAATTACATGTTAGGGTAATTAAATGTAGGCTTCATTTCATGAAGCTTAATGCAATGTTTCCATAATGTATTCAAATTACACGTAATTTTTTATGTGCGTCTGTTATAAACAGATTTGAGTAGCATAAATCAAGGCATTAAAATTTGTTTTATCATAATGAAATGAAACGCAGGTATTTCCTATGTATGTATGTATTACGTATGTATAAGTTGATACATGATTCTTTAATTGCCGCTTTTTACCTTAATCACACAGTGAGTTCATTATATTTATATGATTTAATCATATTCAAAAACTACTGATATCTAAATGACAATATGAAATATGTGGTGGGCTTAGATTTGTAAGTTGGCAAATTCTGTACTTTCATTGCTTTACATTATCACTGAAAATGTAGCAAAATATCGAACATTTTATGCCATTTTGAATCCCAAAATTAATTGAAAATTGAGGTATTCAAAAATTAAGCCAGCACGTCATTAAGCACCATGAAATTAGGCCCTTTTAGAGGCATTGGTGCTTAATTTTCTGAGTGCTTAATTTCCTACAATAAGGTATATTGCTCAAGACCAATTATGCAGTACAGTAATACATCGTGACGCAATGATATTTAATGTTTACCGATAAATAGTGCAGCAATCTTCTGTGAAATTCTCCACTGATTTCTAAGAATGTCCGTTTCAATCTTCCACAATATTAACACCATCTGATCATTCCTTGATGTACACTATGCACACTGTTATGGACACCACTCTTAAACATTCTGTTATTTTGTTAAAGTTACTATGCCCCGCCCAACAATCTTAAATCATATTTTAACAGAAAATATCGGTTCAAATGAAAATCTTCATTGAAACCTCTCACTTCTTTTCTCATCACTCCTCAGTTCAAGAACAACTCTGAGTTCATTTACATTTAAACCCTTTTCTTAGGTAAAACTAAATAAATGTCACATTGTCTAGGTGGGTTGTGGCATTCGTCAGTCTGTGGTTCCAGTCCTTTCACAGAATAATTCTCAGGGTTCGAGGATCCAGTATTGTTGACGAAGAATCCTGTTTAGTTCAATGTGCTTTCAACTTCCAGGCTACCTCTCAAACCAAGCCCAGTTGGAGTTAGAAAGACTAATAGATCCTTTCCTATGATGTAACTCGATTGTCCGCATTTTTCTAGTCATGAAAAAAGCCGAATTCTTCTCAGTTCATTGAAGTTCCATACATGTTCTGTATTCCAGATTCCTTGTGTATGTTTCATTGTTTACACAACATTTATTTTCATGTTACACGCTTATTTTGAATTGCAGAGAGCCGGTTGCTATGTGACTCCTTTACATTCCAATGTGCAGGTTACCATGGTAACACCAAGTCTTCTGTGAGGTGACCTTTGTTCTCACCCCAGGTTGTAAAGATCAGGATGCAGGCAGCCAAGGCTGGCACTGTCAGATACAGTGGAACTCTGTCAGCTTACTACAAAATAGCAGTGACTGAGGGAGGCAGGGGACTCTGGTCGGGTCTGGGGCCCAACATCGTCAGGTTAGTTCCATGGGGGCTGGGACCTAACATAGTCAGGTTAGGGCTGGGACCTAACATAGTCAGGTTAGTGCTGGGACTAAACATTCTTGCTTGTGAAGTTCAAGTTCTTATCATCGATACTTAGAACAGTGGTAGATGGAACGTATCACTGAGTAAGTTATGGCATGGCATCATGTTCATAATTACATTATTAGGGCTACTTAGCTCATTTATGCTTCAATACCAATTCGTATGATGCGTTATAACATTATCAGAATGGATAATCGATTACATTCGCGATAAGCAGTAAAAATACCACTGTACAAGAAAAGCGAACATTTTTTGATTTTTGCCAAATGCCTGAGCCCTGAGATGACAGTTATTTGTGAACTTACTGTCATGACAGATTCTAACCATTCAACAGTCATCTATTGAACGAAATTCGATGTTAAATTATCAATCAGCTCATCAATTTTCGTCGTTCTAACCCACTTAATACAACAACCCACAACCTCCGCAGGTTGTCCATCTGTAACATCGGTGAGGTGGTGACGTATGACACGGTTAAGACGAGCATCCTGGCCCGGGGCTGGATGGAGGACGCTTTTCCCCTCCACTTCGTGGGGGCTGTGTGTGCTGGTTTCGTCACCACAACCCTCACTTCCCCTGTAGACGTCGTCAAAACACGATACGTTAACAGCGCTCCTGGACAGTTCAGAGGACCACTCCACTGCGCTGCCTTCCTGGCCAAAGAGGGGGGATTCACCAACTTCTACAAGGGGTAAGAGGGGGATTCACCAACTTCTACGAGGGGTAAGAGGGGGATTCACCAACTTCTACAAGGGGTAAGAGGGGGATTCACCAACTTCAAGTGGGGGATTCACCAACTTCTACAAGGGGTAAGAGGGGGATTCACCAACTTCTACAAGGGGTAAGAGGGGGATTCACTAACTTCTACAAGGGGTAAGAGGGGGATTCACCAACTTCTACAAGGGGTAAGAGGGGGATTCACCAACTTCTACAAGGGGTAAGAGGGGGGATTCACCAACTTCTACAAGGGGTAAGAGGGGGATTCACCAACTTCTACAAGGGGTAAGAGGGGGATTCACCAACTTCTACAAGGGGTAAGAGGGGGATTCACTAACTTCTACAAGGGGTAAGAGGGGGGATTCACCAACTTCTACAAGGGGTAAGAGGGGGATTCACTAACTTCTACAAGGGGTAAGAGGGGGGATTCACTAACTTCTACAAGGGGTAAGAGGGGGATTCACCAACTTCTAAATGGGGTAAGAGGGGGGATTCACTAACTTCTACAAGGGGTAAGAGTGGGATTCACCAACTTCTACTAGGGGTAAGAGGGGGATTCACCAACTTCTACAAGGGGTAAGAGGGGGATTCACCAACTTCTACAAGGGGTAAGAGGGGGATTCACCAACTTCTACGAGGGGTAAGATGGGGATTCACCAACTTCTACAAGGGGTAAGAGGGGGGATTCACCAACTTCTACTAGGGGTAAGAGGGGGGATTCACCAACTTCTACAAGGGGTAAGAGGGGGGATTCACTAATTTCTACAAGGGGTAAGGGGGGTTCACTAACTTCTACAAGGGGTAAGACGGGGGATTCACCAACTACTACAAGGGGTAAGAGGGGGATTCACTAACTTCTACAAGGGGTAAGAGGGGGGATTCACTAACTTCTACAAGGGGTAAGAGGGGGGATTCACTAACTTCTACAAGGGGTAAGAGGGGGGATTCACTAACTTCTACAAGGGGTAAGAGGGGGGATTCACCAACTTCTACGAGGGGTAAGAGGGGGGATTCACCAACTTCTACAAGGGGTAAGAGAGGGATCCACCAACTTCTACAAGGGGTAAGATGGGGATTCACCAACTTCTACAAGGAGAAGAAGTGGAATCATCACTAACTTTACTAGGGACGAAAAAGTAGGGTGCGCAGTTGGGATGAAATAAAAAGAGCTAGAAAATTATACGGTTAGAAGAACGGAGTAAAAACTGGGCGCGGGCAGGGTTAGAGGGGGATGAGAGTTACAGGGGTTGGAGAGTAGGGATAGAGACTAGAGAGTAGGAATACGGGGTGAAGGACTGATTGTTTGGAATGAGTGACGTTCTTATGTTAATTCACAAATTCATGAACTTTTTATCCTTTAATAATTATTTATCCTTTAATAATTATTTAAACCTCAATTAAACTTCAATATCTAATCTCTGTTCCAGGTGCGTTCCAAGTTTCTTCAGAATAACTGGATGGAACCTTCTGATGTTTATGACATACGAACAAGTTCGAAAAGTTGTTTCCAAGAAACTCACCTCTTCCTAGCCCATTGGTTCCTTATCTCTGTTAAGCGCATGTGGATCTTAATTTTAGTTCTTGCGTGCATGTGAACATTTGACGAGTTTAATATAATTCAAATTATCTTTATCAAAAACACGTTTTTCTCAACAATTAAGTTTTAAGCAATAAAATTAAGATTTTGATTTTGACATCGATCGATAAAATACTTTCTGCCCGCAACAATTGTTACTTTTTGTTAACTTATTAAATTTAACTAATAGTAATACTATTAATATTTTGTTGCTTGATTAATTCAGTATTATTTGCCATAAATTTTGAATCTGTACCATATACATACTCCATAGTATATATAATACTCCATAGTATTTACATTTTCTGTTCAGAAGTATTGGTAATCTCTTTGCTGGCAGTGGCGCATGAGGTGATCAATTTGAAATTTTCAATGGTAAAAATCTTTTTAATTTTTGTTGAACTTGAATTTAAAAATGAAATGGGATATTTTGTAGTAATAAACTAAAAATTAATTTGAGTTTGAAACTCGCCCGAGGGAGCATCCATAATGATGTAGCCGTCCGCAATATTTCAGCCATCTTATTCTTACTCTTAGAGTTAGACCCCCCTCCCCCTTGTCCGCAATCCGAAGTCTCTCCTCCCGGACGGCCGCATTGTCTCGCAAAAGTTTTAAAAACTAAGATGTGAAAAGTGAAAATACCGATGAATCCATCAAAAATGCGGACGTTCGAAATTGGCTAAACACCCCTCCCCTTTCGTCCAGACTCCCCTTACATTGCGGACGTCCTTTATCAATTATCATTATGGATGACCCAAAAGTAAAGTATCTATATGAATATTGATAATGATGTATTAAATTTTGAACTGATAGCATGACGATATTATTATTATTGTGAATGTGATCAATTGTGATTGTGAATGTCACACTCACAGATCAAGATGTTATAAGAATTAATTGGCAAGAATTTTTTTCTGTTAAGAATTGAATTTTCAATGTCTCTCAGTTTCACCGGGATGTCCCGACTCTTTCGAATTTGAGCTTCCTAAGCCCGCATAGGTCAAGGTGTGTACGCATAGGTGTGTGTACCGCGCGACGATAACAGGGATATATTAATATTATACGTGTTTAGCAAAATTTGAGCGCGGCGTATCAAATTTTTTGTTTAACTTTTACCCTCGGACTCCTTGTCAGACGTTGTCTGACCATTATTTCTTGTCTGACGTCGTCAGACCCATTATTTGGCGCGCGCGCTTCGCGCGCGCGAGGGGGTCAGGCAACGCCTGACAAATTATTTCGGCGGACGCGCGCGCTTCGCGCGCCCACCGAAGGCGTATGGCGTAGTAGGGGTCAGACAACGTCTGACAACTTCCTAAGCCCGCATAGGTGTGTGTACCGCCGCGCGCTTCCCTGGGGAAGCGCGCCGCGCGAGCCACACAGGGATATACGTGTTTAGCAATCTGACAACAGACTCCGAGGTGTGGCGATGCGGATGAGTATCGTACCACTATCAGTAACAGTGTCCATGTCAGTGGCAGAGCCAGTGACACAGATACTCATACGCATCACAACACCACTGGTGGTAAAAGTTAAAAGCCAGTGGCTGTCAAGGGTATGTCTCCCATATAAACGACTCTGAGTGACGTCACAGATCTAAACGTTTATTTTTCTGTATCCTAAACCTAGGTATCTCTCCCATATAAACGGCTCTGAGTGACGTCACAGATCTAAACGTCAATTTTTCTGTATCCTAAACCTAACCATAGCCCTAACCAAAACCCTAACCTTAATCCTAACCCTAACAAATCCTGACCCTAAGCCTGCCCCTAACCCTAGTCCTTAAAGCGCTAGGTGCGCTTAATTATATTTTTCTTTCCTAAGCCCGCATAGGTGTGCGTACGCGCGCCGCGCTACCCTGAGGAAGCGCGCCGCGCAACGCAGACAGGGATATACGTGTTTAGCAATATTTTTCTGAGTGATGTCATTGTCATAGATAAATATAATGAAGGCTACCGTTTACATGGGAGACGTTTTTTTAAACCTAACCATAGCCCTAACCAAAACCCTAACCTTAATCGTAACCCTAACCCTAACAAATCCTGGCTAAAAAAAGGAAGTGAAAACAACTTCATAATCATCATGAATCAGTATGGTGAATAACATATACAGAGTTTTCACTTTTAAATTCACAATGACACAATAAAACTTCCGGAAGTTGATCTTGGCGCCCCAAACGCGACAGTAAATGCAATTACAAATACATCCCATGGCCATGTTTTATTTGTAAAAACCCTGTGACTGTGAGTCTCATACTTATAGCTGTAGCTATTTACAGGTGGTCATGGTTATACTTATAGTGGGCAAAATGGTAAATATTTCAGGGGGCCTTGGGGGACTGGTAATTGACCCCGACCATTACCCTAGATCATAAGAATCTCTCAAATTGAAATAAAAAACAAGAGTTCAAGAATCAGTGAGCCAAAGCATGCATCAAAATTAACACTTTAACAGTGCTTTCCGGAATAGGATTTTGTTAAGCTAAAGCTGGTAGTGGCAGATTAAAGTGAAGAATATTGTTAAATCTGATAAAAAGTAATTGATTATATGATAAACATATTCACAAATATTCTGACAGTTGCAGTTCAGTCCATTCCTGAAGTTTCTGTAGAAGTAAAAATATAGTCAATTTCTGGATGTCCAAAATGAAGTAGAACAACCATTGACCCGAGTCCATGTTTTTAATGCTTTAATGCCAGTAGGCTTATTATAATACATAATATAGACAGTAGAATATACACCGAAGACTGAAGAGTCAAGATTTATGCTTGAATTGGCACTTAAATCCCGATACTGGCCACTACACTTGCCACCAATGTAATCCCAGCCAGAGCGATGCTGGCAGCTGAACTAGTCCCCTCCCTAGCGTACCGGGTCAGGTACTTGACCGTCCTCTTCTCCACTTCACAGACCTCCTTAACCCCTTCCTCCGTGCTACAGCTGGTCCCGCAGTCCTCCCCCTGAGGACAGCACGGGATCAGGTCTATCTCCTTCTCCTCCTTCTTCCACACGAACGGGATCTCGTACTCCAGGGCGGCCAGGTAGTCCTGGTCCCAGCAGGTGATGGGATTACTTCCGTCCGTCTCGTCCGCCGAACAGACCGGATCCACCCGGACTCTGTCAGCAGACCTCTTGAACATCTGGTCATCGTACGGACACGCGCAGATAAACTGCCGTTCTTCCTTGCCCGAGTCACTGCGGATCTCTCCTTTGAAGCACGCTAGGAAGTAGGTAGGATCCGCCACCACGTGGTACTTGTACCGTCCGTCTTTGTCCGTCCGTCCCCCACACTCGTCCAGGTCTTCGCTCGTCAGCTGGACGCCGTCCTCACTGATGGGCCCGTATATGGGAATCCCATCCAGTGCCACCCCGTAGAGAGGGGAGGGCTCCCCACAGACCGGTACCTGGACACAGGGCGAGTAGTAGTGGTAGTGGTACTGGTTGAAGGGGGAGGGGTGCCCCTCGCACATGTCCAGCTCCTCGAAGTTCTTTACATCGTCACACCCTACCTCCGCTGGGTACCAGTTGTAGATTACAGTACCGGACGTGGCGATGCCCACGAAGCCGGGTGGCGTGCAGTTCATGGGCTGACTCCGCAGTCTCGGCTCGGAGTAGATCTTCATCTGTACGACGTTCTCTCCGATGGAGTTGGGGTTGTTGGAGTTGGAGTGGGGAAATGTCCAGGTCTCGTGGGACGGGATCCCGTTCGTGTAAATTGTCTGGGATCCGTCTCCGTTATCGCGTCCGTATACGTCCGCTTTAAGGCCGGTGTTAGGGTCCGTGTAGTCCGTTAGTCGAGGTTGGAACATGGCAAGTTCCTCGGTAGTGAGTGTGGAAGCATAGAGGAAGAGGGCGTTAAGGAATAGGACTTTGTACATCATGTTAACTACGGGATTGAAATGTACTGTTAGGATTCTGAGAGATCAACAGATATGGACGAAACACAAGCAAAGAAAGATCACGAAGCAAGGAGTAGAGGTCACATAATCTATGAAGTAGCAAGCACGTAGCATTGCATGAAGCAGGAGGAGGCGAGCTAGCAATAGTGGAGAAGGTGGAGCAAGAGAGGTACACGGCTACAAAAGAAAAAGTGTGGAAGTGTAGCAATTGTTTTGAGTCTCAACTATCAGAGCTTTGGATGATAAGAATGGACAATGCATGAGTTAAACATGAGCAAAATGTGCCTCTTTAACAATGAATTTCATGGCGAAATTGAATAATAGGTTTAAGATACGGGAGTTAGGAGTGAAGTCAAAGATATATCTTCGACAAAAAGTGTCTCATCAAACTCAAAGGACGCTAGTTAAGCGATGCTAAGTGAGTACGTTGTGCAGCACAATGACTCTCACTCAGCAAAACAATAGAAAAGTGGAGCAATGTATTAGCAAGAAAGAAAGAAGTGCAGCAATTTAACAATTATACATTGGCAAGGATAGAATAATAAGAATCGGTATTTTTATCTAATTTTTGGAAAAAGCTTATAGAAAACGAAGGGAATGAATTATTAAAGGTTTGGCAATACTTTTCAAAGGCGATAACATTTGCATTTATATATGAGCCATACTATGAGATTGAGAACCGTGAAATCTAATCAATTTTGCTAGTACGACATCCATAAAATTCCTCTTTGCAGCGAAAACGCGCATGGATATGAATTAATATGAATAAAGTAAAATATTACGTGAAGTAGAAATCTAATGAAAAGATCATGAGTGATAGAAAAGTCATAATTCCGTAGAACAATGAAGGAGAGCGCAGGCTTACAGCAGAAACTTTCTCGGGAACTAATGACGTCAAGAACAGAGTTTCTCAAATCATGCAATAATTCATAAACATACTTTCTATGCAGCCATTCTATTCTCAAGAACTGAAAAAGGAAATTGGATTCATTAATGATAATTCAAAGGATGAAGATCGACGAAGTTTGAAATTAGGAAATAGGTGTATTCCATGAGATCTCACAAAATGATTCAAGGGAGGGTAATTGATAGATCGGGTTTCAGGTAACTTCTCTGCGAAGATGGAAGGCAGGGTTTCACGTAGAAGATGGACTGTAGTAGGGCAAGCTTTTTAGCTAGGAATAGCAACCTTGTGAAAGTGCAGATAAAGTTACAAGATTCAGAAACATGCTGATACCAGCTTATTAAATCGGGATTTATGCCTAACAACACGGAAAAGTTTTAAATCAATCTACACAAAGGGGCGTTTATGTTTCAAGAAATTCATTCGAACAATAATGCACACTAATTACTACTTATTATATTAGTAGTACAATGTATACTAGTACAATTTCAGAATTCTGCAAATAATGGGAGATGGAAATTGATCAAATAGCAGCAATTCTGTTCAACAACTTGTACACACAAACTATTTTCTTCCTTTGAGACTTTGACTAAAAGTAAACGATTCTATATTTATCGATCGGCGGGACTAATAAAGGATGCTACTAAATATGTTCTATTATTTAACTCACAGCCCGTTCGCCGAGTTTGAAATCCAGTTTACGGAGCAACCGCGTACTTTTTTCGGATCGTTAAATAATAATGTTGTTACACGATATCGGTGTGTGGAGCCTCCAGTGCTCCACCGGCTTCGCCTCGAGGAATATTCACCAATCCACACCTCAATAGTGTGTAGTAACATGATATTATTCACCATGTGGTGGGGTTATTCCGGTTGAATAAAAACGTTATTTAGAGTTTTGTCGTATTATTCCACCTTTTTTAGTATTATTCACGACTTTACCATACCCAATTTTACAATCGTGTTATTTGCCATTTTTATGGTGTTATTCAACACTTTGCTCAAATTATGATTTTTTGTGAACTTACAGAACAAAAATTTCCCTTTTTAAACCAAATTTTTTTGCCCTTTGGGGAATAAATTTTTAACAAATCTGTAAAGGGGGGTTTTTTAAACCGCACCCCCCGTTGGGCCTTTTAATTTGCCTTGGCTTTGAATAATGATTTCCAAATTTGCCGTGGTAAATCATTTACCAAACAAAATAACTCTTTTTAACCCCTAAATGAAAATCAAACAAAAACCACCTTTTTTATGGGTTTTTAGTTTTTGGTTGGTGATTGCGCCCAAAACCACATTTTTGCCGATTGTTTTGAATAAAAGGGTTTTGATGAATCGACAAAGTTGGGGTATTGTGCTTTGGAAAATAATGCTTTTGTGCTTTGTTTCCAATGATTTTGGGTTTCCTGTGGAATGGTGAAAATTTTTTTATGAATGTGATGTTATTTTTCTTTGTTTGGGAACATTTCAGTTTGATTTATTCAATGATTTTTTCGAATCCATTGGACATAGATGGTTTTTCGTATTTTTTTTGGAAAATTCGTTGTTTTTATAATAC